>JARQOC010000009.1:100809048-100905386 GCA_033576535.1 Allobates femoralis | reverse complement strand
CCTGGCTTTTTATGTCTCGGGGTAAGAAGTGGGGTCTTCCTGGGTCTCCTACCATACAGTCCCTTTTCATTCAGACGCCGACGGATAGTACAGGTTGACACTGTTGTATCCTCGGACTACAGGGCAGCTTGAACTTGTTTGGATGTTAGTCGAGGTTCTTTATCCACCATCGCACAATCTTGCTTGAAATCTCTCGTCAATTTTTCTTTTCCGTCCACATCTAGGGAGGTTAGCCACAGTGCCATGGACTTTAAACTTCTTGATGACACTGTGCACGGTAGACACAGGAACATTCAGGTCTTTGGAGATGGACTTGTAGCCTTGAGATTGCTCATGCTTCCTCACAATTTGGTTTCTCAAGTCCTCAGACAGTTCTTTGGTCTTCTTTCTTTTCTCCATGCTCAATGTGGTCACACAAGGACACAGAACAGACGGTTGAGTCAACTTTAATCCATGTCAACTGGCTGCAAATGTGATTTAGTTATTGTCAACACCTGTTAGGTGCCACAGGTAAGTTACAGGTGCTATTAATTCCACAAATTAGAGAAGCATCACATGATTTTTCTAAGGGTGCCAATACTTTTGTCCACCCCCTTTTTTATGTTTGGTGTGGAATTATAACAATTTGGCTTTAGGACATTTTTTTTGTGTTTTTTTCATTGAAGACAAATTAAATGAAGATAATAATACCAAAGAATTTGTGATTGCAATCATTTTCAGGAAGAAACTGAGTATTATCTGCAGAATTGCAGGGGTGTCAATACTTTTGTCCACATCTGTATACAGGATCTCCTTCACACACTAAACCTGCACCACAAAGCTGCAACTGCAGTTGTGCACAACTGCAAGGGTGCACAACCACTATGGTGAGTGGCTCTCCCCTGCCCTAATTCCCACAATTAGTCAGGTCCTTTTCAATGCGCTCCTGTTCTACTTTTATCTTGCCCTTGCCAGGATCGGCTGAGTATCCCCAGCCTCATGGATGCACTATAGTAAAATGGTGACTGACACACTGCACTTGCTGTTGTGCAACTGGTCACATCACACTTCCCAGCATTACAAGACTGGTGTAGATAGATCTGTCTTAAACAAGGAAACTCCAGCACTTGGCGATATCTTCATAATAGTTAATTTATTTGTGCAGATTAAAAATGAACAAACAATTGAAAGGGAGACATGACCCCACACCAGATAGATCTGTGCCTGTGCAGAGGTTCATGTGCAGGGAGGGAGAGGAGGGGAGCTGTAATCATCCCCTATTATAAATAGTACATCATGTGTTTGTTATCTGCCTTTGTTTTTAGAATAGACATATTCTTTCATTGTTATGTTGCCTTTGATGTAATTTACATGACTGCGCAGTAAACAATTGTAATAACTCCAAAATCTCAGGATTTTTTTTTCATCCATACTATTTTCTACAGCAAATCTGTCACTTTTCTTACTGTTTGCAGTGGAATATTCCCGTGGGCACCTACCCTTAAGCTCTGTAAAACATCATTTGGAAAATGGCACAATTATTTTCTGTCGCTCTCTGTTGGGTTTCCTTTAGATTCATCTTAGTTAAAGTAACTTTGCTCCATACAATACAAAGACCCTCAGTGGGAAGTACCTGAAAGCTCCGCATGGCCAATTACCGAAGTAAACAAAATACTACAGTTACTTTATTGCTTTTCGCTATTTGACTTTGTATGGTATGTTTATATTTATGTAGTGAATGATTTTTATGACAAACACAATGTTAGGCAAAATGTTCCACTAAATGCCATTACTTACTGTATATCGATTTACTTGAGTTTTACATTAATTTGATTCTGGACTAGAAGGAGCCCTGCAAAAAATGAGAGCTTCATAGAATCATCAACCTACAAATTAGGCACATCCTTTGGTGACCGGATGCTACACACTGCATTTTATAAAAATGGTTGTGCAAGCATAGGATTAAAGGAAATCTATCACCAAGTTTCTACTATATAATCTGAGGGCACCATAAAGGTTTTTAACAGGGTAAAGTGCAAAGTCCTACAACTGGGCAAGAAAATGAAAAAAGCATATACAGAATGGTAGAAATAGGGATAAGCAACAGCATGTGTTAAAAATATTTGGGTAGACTAATAGATCACAGACTGAACATGAGTCAACAGTGTGATGCAGCATCAAAAAATGCAAACACAATTCTGGGATGTATTATCAGAAGTGCGGTGTCCCACTGGTCTGGTCGCCACAAAGGGATAGTGCACTCAATAACCAGATGTGGTATCTCAGTCCAAAAGGAAAATGGGATAGTGAACCTAGGCTTCACCAAACACACCCACACACCTCAGGACCCAGGGGACCATGGGCGAACCCGGAGGGAGGGCCCAGTCACAAGGGGACAAGGTGAAGAACTGACAGTGGGAGTTAGTTAGTAGTGAGTAGTAAGTAAGGAGCAAGCTGAAGCCAAGTGTGCAGGCGAGCACAGAGAGAGAACCCCAGGGTCAGAAGCAGAGTGAGAACAGCCTGGACCCCAGATCAGGTACTAGGATAGTCTGACGGAGGGGTTGGTCAAAAACCAGGGACCCAGCCCTGAACATGGCGCGGATGCTGTATGCCTGAACCACCGAAACGGAGGCCATGCAATCTCCAATAGTAGTGGCCACAACCCGACGCAACCGCTGAGAAGGCAGCTGAACTAGGGTCAAGGAATAGGTACCAGTCACCCAACAGAACTCGTGGCCGCTGGTTCGGGGCACTGCGTGTGGAGGTGCTGACAGGAGAGGTGAAGAAGTAGCGCTGGGAGAGTGACTAGAGAATGTAGAGGCACATGAAGATTCCTGGGTGAGCTTTCCCAATTCCTTGCGGACAGACCAGACTGGACTTGATAGAGAGAAGCGCCCGGTGGCCAATTGCAAGTGGAGTGAGTAAGCCAGGTGCAAAATTCCAACACTGTGTGAGTCTCTGTTATTTCCCGCCTGCGGAGCCCCAGACTGCCACAGTAGACAAAGTAAAGAGGCCCAGCGTGAATACGGCTTGACAAAGCCATCAGCACTAAACACATCTGCCCCGGGGTTCATGCTCCACTGATGTGGAGCAATGACATCAGGCTGTCCGTACCAACAGCCCCAGATGTCTGATCTGCATAGCCGGTCCATACTGACTGAAAACTGTAGGTGGCGTCACGAACATTTCCCTATAAACTTTATTTCCCCATTCAATACCCCCTCGAACCAATACATCCCCAGCCAGACAGAACACTGACTTGCCCAGGGTCAGGAAGCCGGGTCTCAACCCCTTTGACTCCCCCAGCAGAACTGTTAGCCGGGTTCCGAGTATCCCATGGCCCCGGGAGTGGGTGAGTCAGAAGCATACAGTCTAGATCACGTGTAGTCATTATCGCCCTCTACTCCTTTTGGTCAGACCTCATCTGGATACTGTGTCCAGTTCTGGGCACCACATTTTTAAAAAAGACATCAACTGCTTGGAGGAAGTTAAGAGGAGAGCGACCAAAATGGTGCCAGTCTGCAAACCATGTCCTATGAGGAACGGTAACAGGATTTGGGAATGTTTAGCTTTAAAAAGAGATGACTGAGAGAAGCTGTCTACAAATATATTGAGGGCTGTCACACTGTAGATGGATCAGGCTTTATTACTGATGTACTATATCTAAAGCACTATGGAATTAATTATATAAGTGAATTAACATTATTATTATTCTCATTTTCACAAGGAAAGACTAAAAGCAATGGGATGAAATTGAATGGAAAGAGACACAGATTAGATATTAGAAAAAAACTTTTTAATAGTGAGGATAATCAACAAGTGGAACAGGCAGCCATGAGAGGGGTGAGTTCTCATTCATGGAAGACTTTACATAAAAGTTGGACAGAATCTGTCTGGGAAATTTTAAAGAATCCTGCTTTGAGCAGAGGGTTAGACCAGAAGGTCTCTTCCAATTCTATCATTCTATAAGTCTATAATGTAGTGAGAGATCCTGATTCCAGCAATGTGCCACTTACTTGAGCTGTATTTTACTGTTTCTATGCTACCAATATTTAATCAGGAGAAGAAAATCATTACAGGACATGTCAGTGTAATGCAACCCCACCCCAGCACTGATAAGCAGCTCTCCTTCAATATGCAATGTACAGAAGGCTGTGATGTGGGTAGTGATATACAAACCTCAAGACCTGAGCTTTGCTAGATTTGCAACAGAGTAAACTGATTCTATCCTAACCTTGTAAACTAAGTGATACATTGCTGGAATCAGTATCTCAGCCCCTGCATCAGGCTACTCTCAGATTACTTAGGAAAAACTCGCTGACAGATTCCCTTTAAGATATTTTTTAAGTTAAAGTTCTTGCATTTTTTTGGAAATCTACTGTGCAGAAAATGTTCTAAAATAGGACTTTGAATGAAGGAGACCATGATCTACGGACTATGGTATGCTTTGTATCCATAACTTAGTTTTCTTTTACTTTTAATTGTAGATTTCACTCAGAATATAATATTCCTTGCTCACTTTTGCCAAACCAAAAATAATGGTAATGAGATGAGCTTGTCTCTGCTCTATTGAACATGTGCTGGGTATCAATTCTGACACATGCTCAGTATGTGCCTAACTATTGGTCCTAGGAAATAGTTACAACAATTTAAAGTATACAGTAGTGTTCAGAATAATAGGAGTCCAATATAGCTAAACAGATTATTCACTGTTTTAGTTTATATTATATTACCACATGTCAAATAATTTACCAGTTGGTGCAATAGATTCATGATCTGCATGTTTTTGGGTCTGTATATTTGAATTATGAATTGAAAGGGGGTTTATTCACAATAATAGCAGTGTGGAGTTCAATTAGTGAGGTCAATCATTCTGAGAAGAAACAGGTGTGAAACAGGTGGCCCTTTTTTAATGGTGAATCCAGCATATATTGGACATGCATTTCTCCTTGAAAGCCTGAAAGATATTGGTCATTTGAGACATTTTTCAGAAAAACAACTTACCGTATATACTCGTGTATAAGCCGAGTTTTTCAGCCCAAAAATTGGGCTGAAAAGTCTACCCCTCGGCTTATACACGGGTCATATACGGTATGTGATGTGGTGGGGGCTGTGGAGGCTGCAGGAGGCGGGGGGAGGCTGCTGTATGAGCGGCCCCGTCACGTGGGGCCGCTCATTAAATATGCACTGCATCCCTCTGTCAATCAGGGGGAAGCAGTGCATATGGCCCCCAAACGCTGCCACTCGGCCCCCCCTCTGTGTCAGGGCCCCCCCGCTGCTGTAAGGGCCCCCCCGCTGCTTATCTTACCATCCGGTATTCTGATCAGCGCTGCTCCTCGCTGGTCCCGTCTCCTCTCCGTCCTCGCGGCTTCCGGGATCCCCGGCCGTCGCAGGTATGACGTCATACCTGCGACGGCCGGGATTCCGGAAGCCGCGAGGACGGAGAGGAGATGGGACCAGCGAGGAGCAGCGCTGATCAGAATACCGGATGGTAAGTTAAGCAGCAGGGGGGCAAGTGCCAGCATTTGGGGGCAGCAGTGTACCCCTGGGGGCGGCTATATACCCCTGGGGGCGGCTGTGTACCCCTGGGGGCTGCTATATACCCCTGGGGGCAGCTGTGTACCCCTGGGGGCAGCAGTGTACCCCTGGGGGCGGCTATATACCCCTGGGGGCAGCTGTGTACCCCTGGGGGCTGCTATATACCCCTGGGGGTGGCTATATACCCCTGGGGGCTGCTATATACCCCTGGGGGCTGCTATATACCCCTGGGGGCAGCTGTGTACCCCTGGGGGCAGCTGTATACCCCTGGGGACGGCTGTGTACCCCTGGGGGCTGCTATATACCCCTGGGGGCTGCTATATACCCCTGGGGGCTGCTATATACCCCTGGGGGCGGCTATATACCCCTGGGGGCTGCTATATACCCCTGGGGGCGGCTGTGTACCCCTGGGGGCAGCTATATACCCCTGGGGATGGCTGTGTACCCCTGGGGGCTGCTATATACCCCTGGGGATGGCTGTGTACCCCTGGGGCTGCTATATACCCTGGGGGCTGCTATATACCCCTGGGGGCGGCTATATACCCCTGGGGGCTGCTGTGTACCCCTGGGGCTGCTATATACCCCTGGGGGCTGCTATATACCCCTGGGGGCGGCTATATACCCCTGGGGGCTGCTGTGTACCCCTGGGGGCTGCTGTGTACCCCTGGGGGCTGCTGTGTACCCCTGGGGGCGGCTGTGTACCCCTGGGGGCGGCTGTGTACCCCTGGGGGCGGCTGTGTACCCCTGGGGGTGGCTGTGTACCGCTGGGGCTGCTGTGTACTGCTGGGGCTGCTGTATGCCCCCGGAGGCTGCTGTACACCCCTGGGGCTGCTGTATATACTGCTGGGGCCTGTATACCACTGGGGCTGCTGTATATACTGGTAGGGTCTGCATATACCACTGGGAAGGCTGCTGTATACCACTGGGGCTGCTGTATATACTACTGGGGCCTGTATATGCCACTGGGGAGGCTGCTGTATACTACCACTGGGGGGCCTGTATACCTGTGCTGGGGTCCACCCTCGGCTTATACACGAGTCAATAGATTTTCCCAGGTTTTGGGGGCAAAAGTAGGGGGGTCGGCTTATATACGGGTCGGCTTATACACGAGTATATACGATAATTTGATTAAAAAGTTGATTGGAGAGGAGAAACTTTATAAAGAAGTGTAGACATTAATAGGCTGTTCAGCTAAAATGATCTCCAATGTTTTCAAATTGAAAGCAAAACCAGAGAGACTTGGAAGAAAGCAGAAGACTACGGATCGAAGAATAACCAGAATAGCAAAGGTTCAGGCAATAATCAGCTCCAGGATGATCAAAGACAGTTTTAAATTACCTGTGAGGACCATTACAGTTCAAAGATGCCTGTATGAAGTTAATCTATTAGTAAGAAGTCCCCGCAAAGTCCCAATGTTAAAAAATACATGTTTTGAAGCGGATACAATTTTCTAAAAAAAACACATCAACGGGCCCAAAGAGAAATGGAGAAACATTTTGTGGACTGATGAAAGTAATATTGTTCTTTTTGAGTCCACAGACAATTTGTAAGATGACCACAAAACTCTGAATTCAAGCCACAATACACTCTAAAGACCGTAAAGCATATTGGTGCAAGCATCATGAGATTGGCTTCTTTCTCTTACTATGGTACTGGGCCTATATGCCACATCCCAGGGATCATGGACCAGTTTAAATATATCACAATACTTAAAGAGGTCATGTTGACTGATGCTGAAGAGGAAATGCCCCTGAAATAAGTGCAACAACAAGACAACAACCTTAAACACACCAGTGAACAAGCAAAATCTTGATTCAAGTCAAACAAAATTTTGGTTATGGAGTGGCCAGCCCAATCCAATAGAACACTTGTGGGGTGACATAAAAAATGCCATTTCTCAGGCAAAGCCAACAAATGCAAATACATTGTGGGATGTAGATAAATCATCCTTGACGGGAATAACAACTGACAGGTGCCAGGAGTTTGTTGACTTTATGCAACATAGATGTGAAGCAGGTCTGAAAAACTGTGATGATTCAACTAAATATTGAGTGACTGATTAACAGGAATGTTAAATCCTAAAAAAGAGAGAGAGAGCATATTTAGAGTTTCTAAAGACAAAAGTAGGCACTGCTATATTTGTGAGCAGCCCAATGAACATTTTGTGTTATTTTCTGTAAAATAGTTAAAATTATATATGTATCTCTTCATGTTTTGATTTAGAAAGCAGTGTGCAATATTCCTAATGCATTGAAATAAAAACTATTAGAAAGATGTTGGGCTTAACTCATGTTTTTGATTAAACTGCTATAATTTTGAACACATCTGTAAGTATAAGTAAGGCTCCAGTCACACTATGCATTTTTGGACTTTCTTTTGCTCGTCAGTTTTTGTAGCCAAAAACCAGGAGTGGGTGATAAATACAGAAGTGGTTCCCTTGTTTCTATTATAAAGGGTAGCCCATTTATATAGATACACCTAAATAAAATGAGAATGGTTGGTGAGATCAACTTACTTTTTGTGGCGCATTAGTATATGGGAGGGGGAAAACGTCTCCAGATGGGTGATGACCATGGCTGCCATTTTGAAGTTGGCCATTTTGAAAACAATGGTGCGCTTCGTTTTAACATAACTTTATTCTTAATGAGTTATTTACAACTTTCTGTTTGTTTACAGCCATTGACATGTCGTAGACATTAACACTTGAGGAGCTGATAGAAATTGTGTTGATGTCTGGTGAAGGCAGTACCCGAGTTATTGCAGCAGATAATAATAATATAATAAAGCTTTATTTATATAGCGATTATATAATGATTTCAATGCAAGACCACCCATCTTGTATGCTACAGTTAGCAAACTGCTTGCTAAATTTCGAGAATCAGGTTCAGTGTTTGATTTGCCAAAATGTTGACGCAAGAAAACTGTCACTAATGAAGAAACATCACTCGCTGTTCTAGCTTCATTCAGCAAGAGCCCACAGCGTAGCACTCACTGCATGTCACTGGAGACTGGCATCAGTGAAACATCCCTTCAGCAGATATTAGCTACTCACAAATGGCACCCTTACAAAATCCAGCTGCTGCAGCATCTCAATGAGGATGACCCAGATCGGCGCATTGAATTTGGAGAATGGGCAAAACAAACATTGAAACACGACCCACAGTTTACACAGAACATTATGTTCAGTGATGAGGCAAAATGTTTTGTGAATGGTGAAGTTAACTAACAAAACCACTGCTATTGGTCTGACACTAACCCACAGTAAATAGATCCCTCCAAGACTGCTGGAACACAAAAATTGATGGTATGGTGTTGTATATGGGGTACAAAGATAGAGGGGCCATTCTTCATCAATGGAAACCTCAATGCCACTGGATATCTGAAATTGCTACATGATGATATGTTGCTCTCTTTATGCACTGAAGTTGGCATGTTCCCTGAGTTTTTCCAACAAGATGGTGCACCACCACATTATGGGTGTCAGGTCCGAGCATTCCTACATGAACAGTTTCTTGGAAAGTGGATTGGTCATCTGGGCCAGTTGAATAGCCACTAAGGTCTCCCAATTTGACCCCCTTAGACTTTTTATTTTTAGGGTCATCTGAAGACAATTATCTATGCTGTGAAGATACGAGATGTGCAGCATCTGAAGCAACGGATACTAGAAGCCTGTGCTCGCATTTCTTCTGTGGTGTTGCTATCAGTGTGTCAAGAGAGAGAGAAGAGGGTTGCATTGACAACCCAACACAATGAGCAGCATTTTGAATGCATTTTATAAGTGGTCATAAACTTGTAAATAACTCATGAAAAAATAAAGTTATGTTAAAACCAAGCAGACAACTGTTTTTCTTATGGAATTCTCAATAAGTTTGATGTGTCACATGACCCTCTTCCCATGAAAAAAATAAAGTTGGATCCAAAATATCCAACTTCATAATGGCCGCCATGGTCACCACCCATCTGGAAAAGTTTTCTTCCTCCTATATACTAATGTGCCACAAACAGGAAGTTAATATCACAAACCATTCCCATTTTATTTAGGTGTATTGATATAAATGGCCCATCCTGTATTACTATTGGTGAGTGCCTTAATTTTGATTATCCTATTTTTTTATTTGGAAAAAAAATATGTCATAGAAATACTTAATGCTAATTCCTTGATGCACATGGCCCCATTACTTGGCAGGAGCCACATATTTAGAGTCAAGAAGGGGATCTTATTCTTTTTTGCTTATTAAAATAAATTATTTTCAGTCATCATAATTCAGATAAAAATTAGAGATGAGCGGACCTGTGGATGTTTGGGTTCGCCAGGTTGAGTCGGACTAATCAAAAAAATCAGGTTAGGGGACTGGACCTGACCAGAATTCCATAAAAGTCAATAAGACCCAATCTTTAGTAATAGCAAATGGTGGTAATAAGGGCTAGGGGCCTGCAAGGGGAAGCAAAAAATGTTGTAAAGCAGTTAAATCATAAGTACCCGTGTTTCCCTGGAATAAAACACCACTGTCAGATCGTTTCCAGGCATGCTCATTAAACCCCATGAATGTTAAATGCTTCCCCTGCCCGCCATATGTGACATTGTCTGTGATTGGCTGCAATCAGACTGCTATACATGTCCCCTCCTTCTGTGCCGGTATCCGTGATTAATTGCAGTTAGTCTGCTGTCTGTGTACTGTAAAAATTAATTAATAAAAAGGTCTTGGTCCCCTCTATTTTTTTGACCAGGTATGTATGATTTAACTGCCTTAATTCCCATTTTGCGTTTTTTTGCAGACCCCTAGCCCTGCTGCCTTAGCTTCCAGGAAACATGGAAGACAAACAACCTTTCAACAAGCTTTATTTGGGTGTTGAACCCGAATAGTAACGCAGATGTGCAGTTAGAAGTCCATGTTTGGGGTTAGGCACTGGATACTGGGTGTCCAATACAAACCATTAACTTTACTAGTCACGTTCTCTGATCCTTAGTAAAAACAAGTCACTTTTTTATCTAATATATAAAGCTGAATGTGTGTATGTGTGTATGTGTGTGTATGTGTGTCAGGCCCAGACTGACAGGCGGGAGATTCTGGACTTCTCCCGATGGGCCGGTGGTTGTGGAGTGGGCAGGGCCACAGCGCCCACTCCTCCAGCCGCAGGCCAACTTTTCAATGATTTTGCAACGGCCGCCCGCCACCCGCCGACATGCCGGGTCTGGGGAAGGACGCCGGCCGCTACCTCTTGGCACACAGACTCACACCAGTAGGCGGGCGGGCAGCCCTGACAGCGGCTCTTAAGGAGAGCGCAGGCTGTATAGCACGTTCTTTGTGGGCGGAGAGAGCACACACTCTGCTCTCCCGCCCAAGAAACGGATCGCAGCCACCCAGGCTATTACCAAAGTGGGCCCGTGTGCAGGCAGTGGAGCTGGCCTGCAGGCAGCAGTCAGCAGCCTGTGACTGTCACAGTCATAGACTGAGTCGCCTCCTCACTCCTCCTGTGATCTGTCTCAGCTGCGGACCCGGGGGCTGCAGTGCGGGACAACAAGCAAAGCTGAGGCAAGTTACTTTCACTTTTATCTGTCTGACCTGAGATGTGTGGGGTGGGGGTGGGGCAGGGCAGACTGCTGTGTGTATTTTGTGTGTGTGTGTGTGTGTGTGTGTAAGACAGGCAGCTGCGTGTGTATTTGTGTGTCTGTGTGTGAGACATGCTGCTGTGTGTTTGTATGTCTGTGTGCGAGGTCAGGCGCTGTGTGTGTTTGTGTGTCTGTGTGTGAGGACAGTCTGTTGTGTGTGTATTTGTTTGTATGTGTGTGAGGACAGGCTGTTGTGCATGTGTGAGTGTGTATGTGTGTGTGTGTGTCTGTGTGTGAGACAGGCCGCTGTGTGTGTATGTGTGTCTGTGTGTGAGGACAGGCCGCTGTGTGTGTATGTGTGAGTGTGTGTGAGTACTGGCCGCTGTGTGTGTATGTGTGTCTGTGTGTGAGACAGGCCGCTGTGTGTGTATGTGTGTCTGTGTGTGAGGACAGGCCGCTGTGTGTGTATGTGTGAGTGTGTGTGAGTACAGGCCGCTGTGTGTGTATGTGTGAGGACAGGCCGCTGTGTGTGTATGTGTGAGTGTGTGTGAGTACAGGCCACTGTGTGTGTATGTGTGAGAGTGTGTGAGTACAGGCCGCTGTGTGTGTGTGTGAGTGTGTGTGAGGACAGGCCGCTGTGTGTGTGTGTGTGAGTGTGTGTGAGGATAGGCCGCTGTGTGTGTATGTGTGAGTGTGTGTGAGTACAGGCCGCTGTGTGTGTATGTGTGAGGACAGGCCGCTGTGTGTGTATGTGTGAGTGTGTGTGAGTACAGGCCGCTGTGTGTGTATGTGTGAGTGTGTGTGAGTACAGGCCGCTGTGTGTGTATGTGTGAGGACAGGCCGCTGTGTGTGTATGTGTGAGTGTGTGTGAGTACAGGCCGCTGTGTGTGTATGTGTGAGGACAGGCCGCTGTGTGGTATGTGTGAGTGTGTGTGAGTACAGGCCGCTGTGTGTGTATGTGTGAGTGTGTGTGAGTACAGGCCGCTGTGTGTGTATGTGTGAGGACAGGCCGCTGTGTGTGTATGTGTGAGTGTGTGTGGGTACAGGCCGCTGTGTGTGTATGTGTGAGTGCGTGTGAGGACAGGCCACTGTGTGTGTGTGAGTGTGTGTGAGGACAGGCCGCTGTGTGTGTATGTGTGAGTGTGTGTGAGTACAGGCCGCTGTATGTGTATGTGTGAGGACAGGCCGCTGTGTGTGTATGTGTGAGTGTGTGTGAGTACAGGCCGCTGTGTGTGTATGTGTGAGTGTGTGTGAGTACAGGCCGCTGTGTGTGTATGTGTGAGTGTGTGTGAGTACAGGCCGCTGTGTGTGTATGTGTGAGGACAGGCCGCTGTGTGTGTATGTGTGAGTGTGTGTGAGTACAGGCCGCTGTGTGTGTGTGTGTGAGTGTGTGTGAGTACAGGCCGCTGTGTGTGTATGTGTGAGGACAGGCCGCTGTGTGTGTATGTGTGAGTGTGTGTGGGTACAGGCCGCTGTGTGAGTGCGTGTGAGGAAAGGCCACTGTGTGTGTGTGAGTGTGTGTGAGGACAGGCCGCTGTGTGTGTATGTGTGAGTGTGTGTGAGTACAGGCCGCTGTATGTGTATGTGTGAAGACAGGCCGCTGTGTGTGTATGTGTGAGTGTGTGTGAGTACAGGCCGCTGTGTGTGTATGTGTGAGTGTGTGTGAGTACAGGCCGCTGTGTGTGTATGTGTGAGGACAGGCCGCTGTGTGTGTATGTGTGAGTGTGTGTGAGTACAGGCCGCTGTGTGTGTATGTGTGAGTGCGTGTGAGGACAGGCCACTGTGTGTGTGAGTGTGTGTGAGAGGCTGCTTTGTGTATTTGTGTGTCTGTGTGTGAGGGCAGGCTGCTGTGTATGTGTGAGTGTGTTTGAGACAGGCTGTTGTGTGTGTATTTGTGTGTGAGGACAGGTCGCTGTTTGTATGTGTGAGTGTGTGTGAGGACAGGCTGCTGTGTGTGTATGTGTGAGTGTGTGTGAGGACAGGCCGCTGTGTGTGTGTCTGTGTGTGAGGACAGGCTGCATGTGTGTGTTTGAGGACAGGCTGTTCCATGTGTGTGGGGCCAGGGCAGGCTGTTACATGCGTGTGGGGTCCTGGGCAGGCGCTACGTGCGAGTGGGGGCTGAGGCAGGCAGCTACGTGCATGTGGGGGCCAGAGCAGGCTGCTACGTGTGTGTGGGGGCTGGGGCAGACTGCTACATGTGTGTGTGGGGGGCCGAGACAGACTGCTGCATGTGTGTGGGGGCTGGATCAGGCTGCTACATTTGTGTGGGTGACTGGGTAGGCTGGTGCATGTGTGTGGGGGCTATGGCAGGCTGCTACGTGTGTGTGTGAGAGGGCAGGCTGCATGTGCGTATGTGTGTAATCCTCAGTATCTGTATTATTCTGTATATATACTCTGCACAGTACCACTTCTCCTGTCCTGTATACTGGTTGTAATCCTCAGTATCTGTATTATTCTGTATATATACACTGCACAGTACCACTTCCCCTGTCCTGTATACTGAGTGTAATCCTCAGGATCTGTATTATTATGTATATATACGCTGCACCGTACCACTTCTCCTGTCCTGTATACTGGGTGTAATCCTCAGTATCTGTATTATTCTGTATATATACACTGCACAGTACCACTTCTCCTGTCTTGTATACTGGGTGTAATCCTCAGTATCTGTATTATTCTGTATATATACACTGCACAGTACCACTTCTCCTGTCCTCTATACTGGATGTAATCCTCAGTATCTGTATTATTCTGTATATATACTCTGCATAGTACCACTTCTCCTGTCCTGTATACTGGGTGTAATCCTCAGTATCTGTATTGCTCTGTATATATACACTGCACAGTACCACTTCTCCTGTCCTGTATACTGGGTGTAATCCTCAGGATCTGTATTATTCTGTATATATACACTGTACATTACCACTTCTCCTGTCCTGTATACTGGGTGTAATCCTCAGGATCTGTATTATTCTGTATATATACACTGTACAGTACCACTTCTCCTGTCCTTTTGTCAGAGAGGTGGTTTTGAACTTTGATTTTCAGCATTTAAATGTTGCTTAATTTGATTATCCCTAATATGGAGTCATCACTTCTCTTCTGTACAGGTGATGACTTTCCCTTCACTGTGTATCTGACTGCTGGGACTCCACAATCCTGAGAAATGTGGCTTTGTGGATCACCATGTGAATGGAGATGTGGTAGATTGTACACTCTGCTGCACCATTCACATGTGGCTCTTCAAATAACTCCTTTAAGAAAGTGATGAGGCCACGGCAACTTAAAGGGAATCTGTCCGCTCCATAAAGCCCCCAGACTATCACTACCTGTCCCTGCACCTTCCTATTACTACTGTAACTATCCCTTTCTGTGCTAAATGTGCCCTGTGACTGTTTAATAAAAGCTTTTTATCACTCACTCATTAGTATGATAATGAACAGGGGGCTACCATTGCTAGACCCCCTGGGCGTTCTCTCTGTGTCCCATGGCCGCCTCCTGTATAGTCTATCATGCTCCGATGGGCGTGATGTTGACATCCAAATGTGCACCCCCGGCCCCCAGCCTGGCTAGCTCCGCTCTGCAGAATGGTGGGTATGACGCTGAATGTTGTAATTTCCAGTACTCATCCACAGAGCTGCGCATTGCGCATGCTCTGTGGAGCATATTATGTTAGCTCATCACAGATATCATCACAGATGAGCTGACGTAATGTGCTTCGTAGAGCATGCGTACTGTGCAGCCTGAAGTCCGGCCTGCGGAGTGCCGGAAATGATGCGTTTGAGTGATAAAAAGCTTTTATTACGCAGACACAGGGCACATTTAGCACAGAAAGGATAGTTAGAGAAGTAATAGGAAGATGCAGGGGCAGGTAGTGATAGCCTGGGGGGCTTAATGGAAGTGACAGGTTCTCTTTAAAAGCAAACTTCAATGATCGGGGCTAATGGGTGATATAGTATGTGGGCTGGTGGGGTTTGTTTTCCAGGGCTGCTTTCTGGTCCCAGTCCGGCCCTGATGTGTGTATATCCGGGATTGGCATCTACACCGTCGCAACTATAGCCACAAAATTTTGCAGAGTCACACGTCTGGACCCCAAGAGCGTCATAGGCTATGTTGTGAGGCGAAATTTTAACCCTGCGCGTTCCAGTTCACCAAGCAATTTTGCCCCTATCTACATAATGGGGAAAAAGTTAAAGGAAAAAAGTTGGAGGACAACTGCCAGCTACAGCCACAAAATTTTGCACAGTCACACGTCTGGACCCCAACAACATCATAGGCTATGTTGTGAGGTGAAACCCCACGCATTCCAATTGACCAACAATTTTGCCCTATCTACATAATGGGGAAAAGGTGACAGTTACCAGTTGACAGTTGTGAATGAGAGGGGCTTAATGACAGCGCCAAAGACTAACAGCATATACCAGCATATAGTCACTAAGGTGGGGCCCTGACATGGAATATTCACCATGCACGGGGACATGTATACACACCACACGCACACAAAGAGTAACAGCAAGTGTATAGTCGCTAAGGTGCAGCCCCAACATTGGATACTCACCACGCACCCGAACACACACACACACTACAAAGAGACACACACAACACAGAGACACACACACACCTCATGGACACACACACCCTATAGCGACACATGCACTCACCCCACAGGGACACACACACACCACAAAGAGACATACACAACACAGAATGAACATGAAATAACAAAAATTGAGGGGCGCAATCTTGAATAATACCCGGTGGTCTAATGGGGATATATTATTAGTGGCGGTAATCACCACTCACCTGGACTGGTTGTGCTGTCCGTGCACAACCACGGTGTCAGCGTGTAGCTGCTGATTCCAATTTATCGCTCCAAGCGTCGCCGCTCCCAGCCGTCTGCTTAGGTCACGTGTTCCACCTAGGTCTTCTAACCAGGGATCTCTGACCTGCTGTCTTCCTCAGGTGGGGGTCGCTGTTGAAACGCTGTTGAAACACGCGTAGTGGACAAACCAGAATAAACAGGTCTACTTTAATTATTGGTATCTGCTTCTCTTTACTGAGCGCTCCTAAATAATAATACCAGAATTACTGCCTTTCACACACAACACAGAGACACACACACCACACATACCCCCCCACAGGGACACACACATACACACCCTATAGGGACACATACACTCACCCCACAGGGACACATGCACCCCACAAAGAGACACACAGAGACACACACACACCACACAGACCCCCCCCCCACAGACACACACACACACATACACACCTTATAGGGACACATGCACTCACCCCACAGGGACACACACACCCCAGGGACACACACCACACAGACACAGATGTGCACAAATCGCCTCTTACAACTCACCTAATACGTGTGCTATCTTTAATTTCCAAAGATAAATATCTGATTAAAAACAGCCAATGTGCAACACATTTGCCATATAGAGAATTAAGACAGATGTCAGTCACATGAGCTGTCTATTATGTGTATGTGTGAGGTAAGATATACTGCCCGGCCGAGGGGAGGGTTTACTGTTGGCTGGAGATTTATCAGGCTGCCTATAGCAACCAATCACAGCTCAGCTTCTATTTTCCTACAGATCATTAATATGACATATTCAAATTCTATTTTGTTATAGCTAACATCAGTTATTTATTAACCCGGACGTAGCCGGGTAGTACAGCTAGTTATCTATTATATAATTGCCGTAGCGACTTCCATCGCGACCGGCGCTACTTCCTGTGGCTTTGTTCGTGTAGCTCGGAACTTTCTCCAGGACTCTGTCCGGACTCGCGAAGCAATGCCCGCAAAGCGGGCATTGCGAGCGGTAAACCACCACCACCACCACCACCACCCTATTGCACATGAGCCATCACACATGGCATTTTTACATAAGACATCACATAGTAACAAGAACACAGTCAGTCCCAAAGTCAGCTGTGACCACCTGGCCCTGGAGCCGTACTCGGTCTCTCACACCGCACATCTGACCGCCTGGCCCTTGGACACTGGCTGCCATGCACACATCAGGTGCACTAGCATGGAGCTGGCAGGCTCCCATCACTTACCCACTGGGGACGGATCACTTCCAGCACCTCCTCACATGGCAGTGCTCTGGACTTCTGAATCCCATCGTCCTCTCCTCACTCAGACACCTGGCAGGTTCCTATCCAGCCTGCTCACTCACAGCTGCAACCCAGTGAGTCAATCAGCACATCTTCACTCACACACAGACCTGAGATGTGATTAACCCCCTGTGCACCATTCAGGTTTAGCCCAGCAAAGCACTCATCCCCACAGGTTCAGCCGCTCATTAGGCTCATGAATGTATCGGATCTTCAGCACTCACACTCAGCTGTTTTACTCAGCTCATGAAAACCCTTCAGCTGTTAACTCCCTGTACATCGGACAGGTTTCACACACCACACACAATCAGGAAAACCGGCCCATGTGAACACAGACCTGCATTGATAACCCGTGTGATGCACCCGGCCAGGGGCCACATCACCACACCTCACTTTCTCCGCACTTAACTCACTTTGTCCGCACACATACACACACACACACACACACTCCGCTATACTTACCATAGGCCCTGCATCACCGACATGTCGCCGCCCCCGAACTACTCGATCAAATATCGCGTCCAAAAAGTCTCGCCAAACTTCCCGGACGCCATATTGGATCCAGTCGTCCGCGGGCGCCGACATGTCAACTCAGGATCCAGCCGGCAGGGAAGACGCAGGGTCGGTGCTAACTATAGCGAAGTGTCTGTGTGTGTGTGTGTGTGTGTGTATGTATGTGTGTGCTGACCACTCTGCCCACAGCGCTGCACTCAGCACTCTGCCCACGCCACTGTGCTCACCAATCTCACCACACTCACTGCTAACCACTGAGCCACCGCACTCACTGCTAACCACTGAGCCACCGCACTCGCTGCTAACCACTGAGCCACCGCACTCACTGCTAACCACTGAGCCACCGCACTCACTGCTAACCACTGAGCCACCGCACTCGCTGCTAACCACTGAGTCACCGCACTCACTGCTAACCACTGAGCCACCCCACTCACTGCTAACCACTGAGCCACCTGTATACACACAATTCATTTCACCCCACTCCCCTAACTATTAGTAAATATACTATATATGGATTCTAGACTACCCGATTCTTTTGAATCGGCCCGCCATCTATATATATATATGTGATTATATAGGAATTATCAGTATTATGTATGTGATTATGTATAAATTAGTGAGTCGCGCCTATTCTGCAAGGACTCGCAACGGCCGCTTGGCGGCCATTGCGAGTGAGGCTTTGCGAATCAATGGCGCCGGCAATGCTTCACAGGTCGCGTGGGCTCTGCGCCCACGCCCACAACGTCGGAAACAGCGCCGAAACTTACGGAAGTGCGTTAGGGAAATTATATATTACATACTGATAATCTATTATATAATTGCCGTAGCGACTTCCCTCGCACACGCCGCTACCTCCGTGGCTTTGTTCGTGGGCGCGCATCGCCCACGCGACTCACTCGCAATGCTCGCCAAGGGGGCGTTGGGAGTCGTTGCAGCAGCCCAAGCAATGCCCTATACACAGATTCTAGAATCCCGATGCAATCGCATCGGGCTCACAGCTAGTACTATATATTTATAATAATATTAAGTATGAAAATTAGTTTTATCAATTAAAATCACAACCTGCAAATCTAAAAATGGTGCTTTCATGCCGCTTGTTTTCTTTTCCATCCCCTTAGTGAGAAAATGTAGCAATGGACGAATTATCGTCTAGTAATCTTGAAACTTACAGATAGCAGTTTATTGCCATGTGAGGCTTAAAGTGGATGCTGCTGCTGAATCTTCTGAGAATCTAATAATTAATCAGACTCTGAAAAACACTTCAATTGTTCAAATTAATCTTGAATGGGCTGTGATGAAAAGCATGGTTTTTTTTGAACAGGGATGGAAAATCATCAGATAAATTCTTGCTGAAGACTTTTTATTAAATCTTGTTTGTTTATGTTTTTTAACAAGCTGATTTCTTTTTATGTGAGTAAATTTACTACAAAATGTATTATTCATATGGGTCACTGGGTATATGAATATATTACATTTATATATTACCTATGTAAGACCCTGTGAAAATGTGATTCCTGAGTACAATCGAATTTACATGGTCTGAGCCACTGGCGGACACAGACAGAAAAGGGTCCTAGAATAATAAATGGGCCTTTATAGTCCAATAATTGATAAAAATTCACAATTCTACCTGTTTTCAAGGTAGATGTGGGCCCCCTCAACTCTCGAGCCCCTGCGCAGCAGCACTGGTTGAACAAGTGATATGGCCGCCCCTGGTCTCAGTAGATCCAGGTCAGGGGCTTTTTATTTTTTTAAACTGGGGCTCATATGTAAAAAGAAAAAATAAAATATGTTAGCTTGAGTTCACATGTTAAGTAATCATCTGTAAGAATGGATCCATTGGCAAAAATGTTATGGAAACAAATTTTTGGTCTATTTTGAAAAAAGTGATTTCTGCAAGAACCATTTTTAACACTAGTGTCTATGGAGAGTGGATCCGTTAACTGATTGCTATTTATCTTCCTTTTGATACTGATCCAGTAAGAAAAAAACAGATCCTTTACAAATGACAGAAAAACAGATGGCTAAATAGCAACCAGTTAAAGCAACCATTTTCCTTAGACTCCAATGTTAAAAAATAGATCAATTTTTTCAAATAGACAAAAAAGCTGAGTTTGCACAACTTATTTGCCAATGGATGTCTGCTGGATCCGTTCTATCAAATGATTAATGGACATGTGAACTTAGCCTTAAAGTGTAACTGCCATTTAAACTTCCATTTAATCATAATGTAGAGCAAGTAATTATAATAAACATTCAAATATACTTCATGAGCGAAATCTGGAAGAAAGCCCTTTCAAAAACCTTCCAGAAGATGTCCTCACTAGGCTGTTCTAAACCTGACATATGTTGGTTGTCAGGGAAATCCATCACAGATGCTCAAAATTTCAGGTTACCTCAGGGACAGTACTGAGCTCAGGCTGTCAGCACAAGCTCCTGTGATCTTTCTCTACTCACATCGCCTTGCTCTGTGCAATCAACTGATAACATGGAGCAGGGCCGATGTGAATGGAGAAGTCAGATAAGATCACAGGAGCTGTGTCCTGACAGCCTGACCTCTGCACTGTCACTGCCTGAGGTAATCTGAGACTCGGACCAGCTGTAGAGGGAACACTTTGTAACCCTCTGCCCTTATATGGCAGAATTCATGTGTGGAGCTGAATACGGATTTCTCTGACAACCAGCGTATGTCAGGTTTAGAAACAGTCTAGTGGGGACATATTTTGGAAGGTTTTTGAAAGGTTTTCTTCCAGATTTCACTTATAAAGTATATTTGAAAGTTTATTATAATCACTTGCGCTACATTATAATTAAATAAAAATTTAAACGTCGGTAACACTTTAATCTCCAACAGAGGTCTTTTATTCTGGAGGCAAGTTATGTAACAAAAATATATACAAAGTAAAAGTAAAAAAAAATTGACAATTTTCAAATGTAAAACAGACATAACTATTATTCTAAACAAATACAATTCAAAAAAAAAAAAAAAAGAATATTAGTCTAGAGAAAGGATAAACAATTCAAAGCATAATGTACAATATCTAGTGGCATGATAGCCTAATAAATGAGGGCTTTTAAATGTTCACTTGCACAATTTCACACATCTGGTCATTAAGGATTTAAACAGTCTGGTCGTTAATGGAGTGGAAAGATGAACTGGCATTTCTTTATGTGCATTTTGCCTACAGTTATGATGTCAACAAGGTCGATTTTCATCAATGAATATGAGTCTTGAAGCAAAATTATGTAATTAAGTATACTTTAGAATGAACTATGAAACCTGTAAGAATGGTAATATTTATTATTAATAGCAGGAGAAACAATATTTCCAATCTCAACTTTTGGCAGGGTAGTAGTGATGGGCGAGTCCTAAATTACTCGGAATCGCTTGACTCTAGCGAGTCCGAGCCAGGGACTCGGTACTCGCTGCGAGTCTAATGTTAATGAATGGGGAAGCGAGTAATAGCGAGTAATGTGCGATCTACAAGTCGCAGATGTGTCTCGGAAAGCGCTCGCATTGCCGTTTTGGAAACCCCACTCGCAACAGTTTTTTTCTGCTGTGTCCGAGGCCAAACTCGCATGTGTTTGTCTTATTTGCAGGTAGGAGAGCAGCAACGCACTGGTCTGCCACAGAGAAAATAAAGCTGAAGGGGTTATTATGACCCAAAATCTATCAGGTGCAAAAAAATAAGAAATAGTACCTCTGCTAAGGGTACTTTCACACTAGCGTTTATTTGAAATCGCGGCAGATGCGGTGAAAAAACCGCATCTGCCACGATTACCGCATACCGGCTGCACTTGCGGCACGGTTGCAGCAAGCCCCATACAATGTATAGGCGGGCTTGCGGCAGGTGTGGCAAGTGCGGTTTTGGCACTTGCGGCAGGTGCGGCTGCGAAAAAACCCGCCGTCAGCCGCTTATTTTTCGCAGCCAAACCTGCCGCAAGTGCAAAAACCGCACTTGCCGCACCTGCCGCAAGCCCGCCTATACGTTGTATGGGGCTTGCCGCAACTGTGCCGCAACCGTGCTGCAAGTGCAGCCGGTATGCGATAATCGCGGCAGATGCGATTTTTTCACCGCATCTGTCGCGATTTCAAATAAACGCTAGTGTGAAAGTACCCTAAGCCTCTGACTTCAGCTATTAGGAAAGTTTAGTGAGTAAGCTAAGCTATGAGGTTGGTTCTGTGTGCACTGTAAGGCTGCTCCTCCCTGCCTGCCTGCCTACAGTCCTCTACACTGTACTCCTCTGTCCTCCTGGTAGCTCTCAGAAGAGCTGTTTGGATTAAATATAAGGAATCTTGAAGGTTCCCTACACTGACTGACACTCCCTATGATCTGCTCCAGCATCTACCTCACCCTGCACTAGGCACAGATCGTCACAGGAATGTGGAGGAAATGTCGGTGGCAAGGCTTATATACAGCCTCGCCTCTCATACATGACATAGGCATCACGATGGACAGAAGCCAATCATAGTCCTGCCACAACCAACATGGCTGTGGCATTACTGAATATGATTGGCTAACATGCTTGTCCATCTTCACAAGTTTTCTGACCTAACACGCTAGGCTGTCTCGGAAGCTTTGTCGGAACATAACAGATTCTGTATTCGCGAGTCCCGAATACAGTATTCAGGACTCGGATTCGTAGACTTGCTCAGACTCGCTCAGACTCGCTGCTGACAGCGGGTATCCGTGAAGCAGTGCGATTGTTTAAACGATTTGGGGAGATTCAAGCTACATAGCGATGTGATATAGCGAGTCTAGCGAGTGAGAAAAAGTAAACTCTGACAAAACTAGGATTGCCATTGACTTGCATTGGACTCGTTACTGTGCGTGTAATCGCTGGGAAACTCGCAGAGTACCGAGTCCTACGATTCCCTTACTACTCGCCGAGTAACGAGTCCTAGCGAGTAGACTCGCCCATCCCTACAGGGTAGTAAACACAAAAACTATAAGAAGAAAAAACTACATATGTAAATAATCTTTCATTGTGGCACCAAACTTGTTAATCATAGTGCCTGGACAAGATGATGGATGGATGATGTTGGAAAAACGTAGGAAAAGGGTGGCTCATGATTACTGGTTAGAGTTGTGGTGAGGACATGTAAAATTTTGGATATCATAAATGTAGAGCTGTAGCTCATCTGGCCTCTTATCAAAGGGGTATTCAGCAGAA
The DNA here is from genome assembly GCA_033576535.1 of Allobates femoralis. Classification (NCBI taxonomy): domain Eukaryota; kingdom Metazoa; phylum Chordata; class Amphibia; order Anura; family Aromobatidae; genus Allobates; species Allobates femoralis. The sequence goes on along the minus strand of JARQOC010000009.1, from coordinate 100,882,492 downwards.
AAGAAAACATAGTCAGTGCAGAGTTGCAGTAGAGATAACAGATGGGCTGCTGAAGCTAATGGCCATGTGGATAGCCTTAAAAAGCCCAGGATGGTCAAAGGAGGTGTTCTTTTAGAGTTCAAGGTAGCAGGCTTCAGTGACAATGCACAGAGGCAAGGTTGTCTTGCAAATTTTGGCCTCCTGCCCACCTCAACCTTAGCCCAGCATTTAAGTCTAATCCTTGAGGTCTACGGCCCATCTGTTTCAGATTGTGCATAATGCTAATTGTGAAAGCCACCTCTCTTCTCTTCAATATGAGGGAAAAATCATGCTGCCCCCATCTCAAAACTGATCTTTTTCCTTTAATGCAAAAGACGTACCTGGATCTCATCAGGGTAATGGAGAGACAAGCCTGAGCAATCTTCTACAGTGAAGTCTATATCCAGTTCTGACCATGCAACATCCACAAAGCCTACTTTCAATTCAGATTGCATGGAGCACATTTTTTCACCTAGCAGCTAGTCTCTTACTCAAATATCACAGAGGATAGCTGAGGAAACAACAAGAATGGCTTGTTTTAATGGGTGGGAGCTGCCCCACATTTACTGGGCAAGGATCAACAGCAAGATGACTGGAAATGGGTTGCTTGATTAGTCAAAGGAGTCCCTTAGAGCAGGGGTGGGTAACCATTTTTCCACCGAGGGCCATTTGGAAATTTCTACAATCCTTCGGGGGCTGTACAAAATTATCAACTTGAAAATGACCCGATATATTTGGTTAAACAATCAACTCACCCCTACTGTGGTGGCTGGAGCTGCTTCTCTTTGGCATGGGTGATATTGGTCATGTTGCTTCTCAATTGTTTTTCCAGGTTTGCTACAGCCCTAGGTATCACAGGAGACTGGGGCATAGAGATCACTGGAGAACTGGATTTAAAGGGCAGACAGTTGGCAAAACTCAGTCTTCCAGCCTGAGCACTGCGGTCCACAGGAATCTGCCCAGGGGCCGCAAAAAATTAATTGAGGGCCGCATTCGTCTCTAGGGCCTGAGATTCCCCACCCCTGCTTTAGAGTCTGTTCATAATAATGCTGCTGCAAAGGAGTCATTTTCTTCTAATTTATTATCAAACCCAAGAGAACAAATGAGTTTTGATTATGTTTCGAAAAATGTCTGAGGCTAACCAATAGCTAAATAACACAACTGACTCCGTTTGTTCAATGCAAAAAAGTGAAAAAGGACCTTTTTATTGTTACAGAGTCAAACATGATCTTACAAGCGTTAATATTACAGAAAATACATCAATAAAAATTGAGCAAGTCAGAAAAAAGAGGAGGGGTAGAAAAAATGACCCTCAGGAAAGAGGAGGAAGTGAAGAGAGGAGATGAAAGTTCATGAGTACGCTATACTGGGACAGATGTATATAGAGTAATAATATCTCTGGTACTACACTGGTGGAAACATTTTGAGGACTTAGTTGCTTTGCACAAGTTGCAGTCATAAAAGCACCTCAAAAATTCCATTAGTCCAGAAAAGCACTCAATACATCAAGCTGTCCAGCATTAACCACTCACCCATATCTCAATAATGGACTGTCCACTGAATCCTGAGGATCACCCCTACATGTTTCGTGCCTTAACGCCTTCATGACCCAGGAATGTTTTGTTTTTCATATTTGTTATTTGCTCACCTGCTTCTGAGAACCATAACATTTTTATTTTTCGGTCAATATAGACATATGACGGCTTGAGTTTTGCAGGACAAGTTGTACTTTCAGATGCAATCATTTATTTTACCATATATTGTGCAGAAAAATGGGATATAAATTCAGAGTGCAGTAAAACTGGAAAAATAGTGCAATTGCACATTTTTTGGGGGGTTTTTTAGTCGCCATGTTCACTATATGGTAGAACCGACATGATTTTGTGATGCCTCGAGTCGATACAAGTTTGCAGATACCAAACATGTATACTTTTACTGGTATTTAAGTGGTGAAAAAAAATTCACAAGTTTGAAAAAAAAAAATAATTGCACCTTTTGCACCATGTTTTGCGACCCGTAGCGTCCTCATTTTTCAGGATCTGGGACTGTGAGATGGCTTATTTTTTTGCATCTTGAGCTGAAGTTTCTAATCATACCATTTTTGGATGGATTTGCTGTTTTCATCGCCCGTTATTGCATTTTATAGCAATGTTGCTGCGACCAATAAAAACGTAATTATGGCATTTGGACTTTTTTTCTGTTGCGCAGTTTAACGGCTTTCATTCATTGATTTCATATATTGATAGATCGGGCCTTTCTGAATGCGTCAATACCAAATATGTGTATTTTTTAATTTTTTTAATACTTTTATTTTGAACTAGCTGTGAGCCCGATGCGATTGCATCGGGATTCTAGAATCTGTGTATAGGGCATTGCTCGGGCTGCTGCAACGACTCGCAATGCCCCCTTCGCGGGTATTGCGAGTGAGTCGCGTGGGCGATGCGCGCCCACGAACAAAGCCACGGAGGTAGCGCCGTGTGGGAGGGAAGTCGCTACGGCAATTATATAATAGATTATCAGTATATAATATATAATTTCCCTAGCGCACTTGTGTAAGTTTCGGAGCTGTTTGCGTCGTTGTGGAAGTGGGCGCGCAGTGCCCACGCGACCTGTGAAGCATTGCCGGCGTCACTGACTCGCAAAGCCTCACTCGCAATGCCCGCCAAGCGGCCGTTGCGAGTCCTTGCAGAATAGGCGCGACTCACTAATTTATACATAATCACATACATAATACTGATAATTCCTATATAATCACATATATATATAGATGGCGGCCCGATTCTAAAGAATCGGGTAGTCTAGAATCCATATATAGTATATTTACTAATAGTTAGGGGAGTGGGGTGAAATGAATTGTGTGTATACAGGTGGCTCAGTGGTTAGCAGTGAGTGCGGTGGCTCAGTGGTTAGCAGTGAGTGCGGTGGCTCAGTGGTTAGCAGTGAGTGCGGTGGCTAAGTGGTTAGCAGTGAGTGCGGTGGCTCAGTGGTTAGCAGTGAGTGCGGTGGCTCAGTGGTTAGCAGTGAGTGCGGTGGCTCAGTGGTTAGCAGTGAGTGCGGTGGCTCAGTGGTTAGCAGTGAGTGCGGTGGTTAAGTGGTTAGCAGTGAGTGCGGTGGCTCAGTGGTTAGCAGTGAGTGCGGTGAGATTGGTCAGCACAGTAGCGTGGGCAGAATTGTCAGCCCAGCGGTGTGGGCAGAGTGCTGAGCGCAGCGCTGTGGGCAGAGTGGTGAGCAGACACATACATACATACACACACACACACACCACACAGACACTTCGCTATAGTTAGCACCGACCCTGCATCTTCCCTGCCGGCTGGATCCTGAGTTGACATGTCGGCGCCCGCGGACGACTGGATCCAATATGGCGTCCGGGAAGTTTGGCGAGACCTTTTGGACGCTATATTTGATCGAGTAGTTCGGGGGTGGCGACATGTCGACTGAGGATCTAGGCGGCTGATGCAGGGCCGGTGGTAAGTATAGCGGAGTGTGTGTGTGTGTGTATGTGTGCGGAGAAAGTGAGGGAAGTGCAGACAAAGTGAGGGAAGTGTGGACAAAGTGAGGGAAGTGCGGACAAAGTGACGGAAGTGACTACATACACACATATATACAGATACTGTACATTGCATATGGAGGGTTGAGGAGAGCGGAGGCAGGAGGGGTGAGGAGGGGTGAGGAGAGCGGAGGCTGGAGGGGTGAGGAGGGGTGAGGACAGGGGAGGCTGGAGGGGAGAGGCGGAAGCTGGAGGGGAGAGCGGAGGCTGGAGGGGAGGGCGGAGGCTGGAGGGGAGAGCGGAGGCTGGAGGGGAGAGCGGAGGCTGGAGGGGAGAGGCGTAGCTGGGGTGCTCCGGGCCCTAGGGCAAGATCAGCACCCAGGACCCCAATGTGAGGACCGGGGGGGGGGGTGCTGGGAGACAAATGTGGGGCGGTAGGGGTGAGGGGGGTGCGGACTCACCGCGGCCGGTGTGCGTCTGGTGTGGAGGAGAGGAGGGGCGGACAGAGGTGCGGGACATGAAGTTCCTCTGCTAGGCGGCTGATGCAGGGCCGGTGGTAAGTATAGCGGAGTGTGTGTGTGTGTGTGTATGTGTGCGGACAAAGTGAGTGAAGTGCGGAGAATGTGAGGGAAGTGCGGACAAAGTGAGGGAAGTGCGGACAAAGTGACGGAAGTGACTACATTCACACATATATACAGATACTGTACATTGCATATGGAGGGGTGAGGAGAGCAGAGGCAGGAGGGGTGAGGAGGGGTGAGGAGAGCGGAGGCTGGAGGGGTGAGGAGGGGTGAGGAGAGAGAGACTCGCAATGCCCGCTTCGCGGGCAATGCTTCGTACAGGCCGGACAGAGTCCTGGAGAAAGTGCCGAGCCACGAACAAAGCCACGGGAGTAGCGCCGGACGGGACGGAAGTCGCTACGGCAATTATATAATAGATGGGGAAAAAGGGGGTGATTTGAACTGTTATGTTTTTTTTTACTTGTTTGTAAAAACTTTATTTATTAATTAATTCTTAATTTTACACTGCCCCATAGGGAGTCACCTTGCTGCACAGTCCGATCGCTTGTGACACATCCCAATGAGCTGCAGCACATCGAGATCTGCCACAGTTGTGCACTGTGAGTGGTTGGCAGCGCTTGCCAACCACTCTCAGAAAATGCTCTGTGACAGCTTCCAGGATCAAGCCAGGACCCCAAGCTGTCACTTGAGCACTGAAGATCTCACGATATTATCAGAGTTCCATGCCACAGTGGCTTTGGATGCCGCTCTCAGTAATTGACAGCGGGATTCAAAGGGTTAATAGCGCCAATCAGATTCGGTATCCGATTGGTGCTGGAAGCCCAACATCTCAGCTGACGAGATCAGCTGAAATATCAGGGAAATGATGTGAGCAATCAGAGGAGTGGCGAGCGGTTTGAATGCCGCTCCTTTGATTGGTCGCCGCATTCAGCGCCGACCAATCAGGATAGCGGCGCGCACCATGGTGCCATATTTAAAATTCACTGATTACAGTGTATTTGAAATATGGCACCATGGCGCGCGCCGCTATTCTGATTGGTCGCTGCTGAATGCGGCGGCCAATCAGAGGAGCGGCGCGAGGTTTGAATGCCACTCTTCTGGTCGGCGCTGAACGCGGCGACCAATAAATCAGAATAGCTGTGCGCACCATGGCGCCATATTTCAAATACACTGAGCACAGTGTATTTGAAATATGGTGCCTTGGTGCACACCGCACCTCTGATTGGTCGCCACGTTCAGCGCCGACCAATCAGAGACGCGGAATTCAAACCGCACATCAAGTCTCTGATTGGTCGCCACAGCTGGCGGCGACCAATTAGAGATTCGGTGTGTGTTTGAACACCGCACGCCATTGAAACCGTGTGCGAAGCCGTGCACCACATCTGTGATTGGTCACTGCCAACCGTGGCAACCAGAAACTTGGCGCACGGTTTGAATGCCGCGTCTCTGATTGGTCTTCGCGGCTGGCGATTTGAATGCCGCGCGGTTTTCAAATTAAACTCCATACATATTCTAGAATACCCGATGTGTTAGAATCAGGCCACCATCCAGGATATATATATATATATATATATATATATATATGAAACAAAAGAACCCTAGAAGCAGAAATGGGGAGAGAAAAGGCATCTAAAATCTCCCACTCCCTATAGGAATGGGGAGAAGCTAAGTCTCTCATTTAGAACGGCTGGGGTGAGTGTACCCAGTCCAAACATCCATTTGCTTTCAAGTTGAGATAATGCGCGTTTAAACATGAAACATAAAGGTGTGACCCTCAGGATACGGTGGACAATCCATTATTGAGATATGAGTGAGTGCTTAATGCTGGACAGCTTTATGTATTGAGTGTTTTTCTGGACTAATGGTATTTTTGAGGTGCTTTTGTGGTGCCCCACCGGGTAGGTTGCCACTAGAGATACTGCACTCCTGTGATTAGGGAGCATTGTGCCTCTGCTCTCCAGGTGCTGAGATGGTGTAATTGAGCCAAAAGCACACACAAGCACACAACCCGTAGGTCCATGGATAGTCGGTGAACTGAGGGAGGACCCAGGTTCAATAGGGGGACAGGGAAGTGTAGTAAAAAGTAGTCAGGAGAAGAGAGTCCATCGAGAAAGAAGTGGAGTGGAAGTCGGGAGTGTAGGGGTGGTGCGGTGCTGACTCCCACGGGCTGGAGCATGACCACGCTCGCCCTGGGAGGGAAAGACCAAGAGGTGTGGAGGAAGAAGGGAACCATAGGGGTGCGAAACGAGACGTAGATCCCCGTACGCCCGTATCTGGCGAGGGGTGGTGGAAAACACAAGGCCGGCCCTGAACAGAATTGAAAACTATGCTTAGCTAAGGATATCAAGTTTTCTAGATTAGATATATACTCTCAGGGTGCTAGAATTTATTATACTGTATACTGGAAGATGAACAAAGTGCAAAACGTGTTCTGTATTGTAAATTGTTGTTTAGAAAAAATTTAATTTGGTAAAATTGTAGATAAATATCAATTCTGAATAATTATTTCAGTCTAATGGAAGCAATGAAACTTCTGAATTTATTTGCCTACCAGTAAATATACTTTCTTACCAAGAGCTCTATTTTAACTAACAGAAACATAATTTCATTTTCTTTTTTTTGTCAGGTCCCGGAGGTTCAAAATTCACAATTGGCAAGTCCATCTGGCTGCTGTGGGCTCTTGTATTTAACAACTCTGTTCCAGTGGAAAACCCAAAAGGCACCACAAGTAAAATCATGGTTCTCATCTGGGCATTCTTTGCAGTAATATTTCTAGCCAGCTACACTGCCAATCTGGCTGCGTTCATGATCCAGGAGGAGTATGTGGATACCGTGTCTGGACTCAGTGATAAAAAAGTAAGGGATTAAAATTTGTGTTGTTGATAATTACATTTGCAAAAGTATATTTCTATTTCAGTGATATGTTTAGTATTTTGTAAAGGTTTTAGGCATGTGTGGAAAAAGAATTCTGCAAAGAAAGAATATTTTTAAAATAATAATGTTAATAGCATTTTTTATCAATTAATTCAGCATCCTAGGGCTGATATGCCTTTCACTTTATACGTTAAAATCTTGGGGGTTGGTTCCCTTAAATAAAGGGCAAAGTGAATGAACAAAATCGAAATTTAAATCAAATCAATGTTCATATGACCAGCCACACTTTGTCTTTAGAACAGCATCAATATTTGTAGATATTCTTGCACTCAGAATGAATTATGCAGGGATATTGTTGTTGGGATCAGATCTCTGTGGGGCCAGATCATCAATTCCTGACTCCTTTTTCCTCTTAATGCTAAGATAGTTTCTCGGCATTGAGGACACAATTAACTCTGACCAAACTCCCAATTCCATTGGCTGAAAAACCATGCTAAACTTGCTTGTAACCTCCACCAAGCGTCACAGTTGCCTGTAGACTCTCACTATTATACTACTTTCCAGTAGTGATGGGCAAATCCCCGGTGTTCAGCGAAGCCAGACGGACTTTGTCTTAAAGTCTGGGATTTTGACTGGACTTACTTGAACTTGAGTCCAAATCGAACCGATAATTTATGAATGATGGCTGAAAAGGCTGTAAAAAGCCACATCATACTTACCGAGTCAGCACATTTGTACTTCTGGGGCCACTCATTCTCTTCCTGATTATTCACTGCACTATACATGCTAGAATGTATAGGTTGTTTCCAGTTACTGCACTGGCTCTAACAGCCAATCACAGATTTCCATTCTTGGTGATACTGTCTGTGATTGTCTGTGCGCCCTTACTCATTGTGCCAACATCTGTGATTGGTTGTTATAGGTAATGTACCTGATGTCATAGTAGTAAAAATACATAATTAAAAAAATGATGTAGAGCTTTGCTGTATTTCTGATTCTCAGTGCAGACAAAGCAGACAGCTATAGCCTGACACCCCAAGCTTTCTGGCTTTAGCTTGGTTAGCAATCAAAATACACGGAAGCCCATTTTTTTTATTATTTAAATAAATAATTTATACGAATGTGTGGGCTTTGCCCTATTTTGATTGCTAGCAAGATAAAGCCCAGGCAGCTGGGGGCTGGTATTAATACCGTGTTGAGGCCCATAGTCATTGAGCCACCCAGGCTAAAGAATAGCAGCCCGCAGGCACCCAAGAAATTGGCACATTCATTAGAAGTGCCAATTCCTGGCTCTTTACCTGGCTCTTCCCAATACCCTGGTGTGGTGGCATTGGGGTGATAGAAGGGGTTAACAACAGCTGAGTATTGACAGTTTGTCAATAGCCCTGATTGATAACGTTCAGTCTCTATCAGTCCGGGTCATTATCAATTCGGTGAGGAAATACTTAAAAAACACAACACAGAGAAAAATCCTTATTTGAGATAAATCAGACAGACAACCCTCATTTCCCAATTTACACCGGCACAATGGTTGATGGGCATAACAGCCAATCACAGACACTGTCATAGAGAGTAGGCATCTGTGATTAACTGTTGGAGCCAGTGCAACATTCTGGAAACAAGATATATCCATCATGAAGTGAATAACCAAGAAGTTAATGAACGGTCCAGACGTACAAGCATGCAAACCTAGTAGTAAGTAATTCACGCTGATATTTAATCACTGTATTCTTTCTTTTACAGCCCCCCAGCCCCAATGTTAATGACTGTATTTCAATTTACATATGAAAATGATGATGATCATTATCATCTGCTTAGTACAATTGATTACTCATACATATTACTATAATTCTTGAAAATTCCTGAATTTATACATGTTTACCAAGGATTGATGCTGTTTTGAAGACAAAACCATATATTGATGTTGATTTCACATTTGTGCATTCACTTTGCATTTTGTTAATTACTATAATTACACTACTAACAAGTATTATTAAAAGTATTCTTAATTTATAGAATTTTTCCACACTTGCTAAATGTTTTGCACATTACTGTACATCAGGTAGGAAATTATCTAATGTAAGCCTTTAGCATAAATGGTCATAGCAGTATGTCCACTCTGGAGTCATCAAAGCTGTAAGAGGCAAAGTAGCTGTGCTTGCTCCACGTGCAGTGTTACAAACCTGGCATGAGTCTCTAGCAGTACAAGCTCACTGCTGCTCTTTTACCTTTTACATGCCACTGTCAATCTCTGACAGCTGCATTTAAATGGAGTAGTCATTGGCGTGTCTATGCACCTGTTCCATGGGCCCTGATTGTGAGGCATTGATGAATAAAGGTCCTGATGATGCCTCTCATGGTTTCCATCTTCATGTTCCTATAAAGCACTGCAACAGCCAACCAGTGCTAATGTCCACACTTTTGTGTTGTGTAATACATCTTCAGTGTAATCTAGGCTGCACTCTCCAGATGTTATCTCAAAAGTCCACCAACTGTCAATGTCTCACCTTACACAAAACCACTTCAAAATCACCCAGAATTCCCTATCGAGGGCTCTCAGATGAATAATGAGTACAATATCTATTTTCAAGTGATCACTTTATTAGTCATAAATTTATAATCATTACATAAAAAACACTAAAATTCATTGCATAGGAGTATCCTAATAACTAAAATCATTTATATCTGGGTCCAGGACTAAGACCACTTATATTGATGTTTATACAGTATTTATTATACATTAACCGATAATACCAGGTGTATAAGGGAGTACTTATTTATTTTATTTATCACTCAAAGCAGCTATACACTCTATAGTGTGATCTTAGGGCTCCTATCTCTTACAAGACCTGTGTATCTGTGTACTGGCACCTCTCTTTGACACAGGTTACAATGTAATGCTACCCTGATGTTTTAATTGTAGCTGCCCGCTCTCTTGTATATCTAGAGCTCAAGAGCTTCTTGACATATATGCACACCTATGTGCTGACATTCACTAATATGACTCACTAATTATATTTATAATTGTAATTATATATATATATATTATATTTCTATATTATTATTATGTATATGTATATGCACTGTCACTTTATATATGAAATAATTAACACTTTATTGATAATGTAAGGCTAAATTATTAATTAAATTATTATGGCTACATGTTATGTATGGTAATACCAGGTTATAGGGATGTTCTATAACTATTAATCCATTGAATATAAGTAGGTGAGGAGTTGTGAACAAAAGTATATATAAACAGTGGAATAAGTAATTAGATTACCCATACTATATGAACAACAGTGAAATAGCATAATATTCCATTAGCTGTAGAGGAAATGTGGCACATATTATATCACGAGCCCGTAGCTGCAGGAGCAAAGGTGAATGATTTAATCAAGTTCCCAGCCCTAAATAGTAAACTATGCAGCCTCCGCGAGTGCGCATGACAGGCTCGACATGCACCCAGACTCGGCACCGGTCATGTGACCCGCTGGCACGCAGAAACGCTTGCTTGCGGTTCACGGGCAGGATGTGCGAGGTCTGGCTTAACACGTGACGTGCGAGCCGGAAGTGATGCGCCGATTGGATGGCGGCTGCAAAGTGTTAGCGATTATTACAGGGGATATAAAAAGTAGCGATTTAGGAGCAAGGTTACGCCCTGAGGAAGGAGACGAAACGTACGTTGGCGGTGGCGGGTGCCAGGACCGAGGCCACAAACAACTTTACACCAGGTATGAGATACTAAAGGGGAAATTAGGAATGCATCACGGGGGCAGCATACACAAAGTCTAACCTAGATTAGAAGGGGCACTGTCAGCACATAGGTGTGCATATATGTCAAGAAGCTCTTGAGCTCTAGATATACAAGAGAGCGGGCAGCTACAATTAAAACATCAGGGTAGCATTACATTGTAACCTGTGTCAAAGAGAGGTGCCAGTACACAGATACACAGGTCTTGTAAGAGATAAGAGCCCTAAGATCACACTATAGAGTGTATAGCTGCTTTGAGTGATAAATAAAATAAATAAGTACTCCCTTATACACCTGGTATTATCGGTTAATGTATAATAAATACTGTATAAACATCAATATAAGTGGTCTTAGTCCTGGACCCAGATATAAATGATTTTAGTTATTAGGATACTCCTATGCAATGAATTTTAGTGTTTTTTACGTAATGATTATAAATTTATGACTAATAAAGTGATCACTTGAAAATAGATATTGTGCACTCTCCAGATGGCCGAACTTATGGACTCAGATCATGTGATGCTGATTACACAATCACAGCTTTTTTTGCACTTCTATAAGCTGCCAGCTTATGATTGGTCAGTATCATACAAGAGGCAGAAGTACAAGTCCCCAGTGAAATCTATATAAGAACTTAACTATAGTTAGCTCGTTAAGTGCCAAATATTTGATTGTGAATGTCTGCACAATGGAGAGGTTACATTTTTTTTTAAATATATGTTTTATTCAACGCTGCAGTTGCTATTACAGATTGTGTCCAGTTCAACCTACAAAATTGTTGTAAAGTAAGGACGGACACATTGGTTAATAATCTTTTGTGTCTTGAGACTAAAGGTACACTTGATTGGTGCTGGTGTTCCTAATTTTGATAGCCAATGGGTATCATTTTTGCTATGAGATAGGCATATAGGACACAACATCCATGGTTGACTAGCTTATTGGGAAGTTGAGGTTAATGGCAATGGGTGAAATCAACATTCATCTAACAGTGATTTTATAGCCAGCTTTATATTTGTCTTAGAAAAATATTTTGAACAAAGATTACAACTGCCATGGATTCAGGGGAACAACAGTGTCCTCTGGACAGATTCAGGAAACTTTATCTGGAAAGAACAATGCAATTGGACACAACATTTCAACATGTCAGATAAACAGCTTTTAAAACCAGTTTTCCGACAAGAAAAAACATAAGATTGTTTGAGGATTCTACTAAAATTCTAATGAACTGACAGTAAACATCTAAGAAACTGTTCTAAATGTAGGCATCATGTAACTGAGGTGTCTTGGTAGAAATATTTAATTTAAATGCAGAAAAACATTGATATAACCTAAGGCTCCCTTTAAGATAGGTTGGCAAAATATTCCTGAAGATTGAGTCATTTCATGATTTCTCTGGCATCATAGTGACTGTCCCTTATCATACTGAATAAATACAATGTAGACTGAAGTAAACGTGTTATGTATCATAGAGGTAGAGATGTGTCATTCCTCAACTTGTCTCTGAACCCAACATATCCCGAAGCACATCATGTGAGATATTAAACAAACAGGAAACAAGTCAGCAATCCATCAGCTGTTTGTCACACACAGATTCCCTTGCTAATACAATATATAAATTTAATGTAAACTTTTGTCCTGTATAGCTGTGACTACTGACTTTGATGGATACCATCCATCACTAATAGTCTCCATTGTTAAAAACCATGTATACTTACTTTACAAATTGTATAATTTAATATAAGAAGGTTTAAGGGTGGAAACTAGAGATGACCAAACCAAGGATCAAGTGGAGGATCAAGTTCTAAGGGCTCAAAACTTACCTCTTATTACATATCTTGAGCCCTTACAAAAATTTACCTCCTATTTACATTTATTAGTTACACTTAAAGGGAACCTGACCACTAAAAATCACCCCCCAGCCTATTAAAACCTGTTCTGCACCTTCCTTATGCTATTCTAACTATCCCTTTGTCTCAAAAATGTGTAGTTTGCCAGTTGAAAAAAGTGCTTTTTATACCTGCAGATCTGCGGCTTCTGGGCTCTTGAGAAGTCACACAGGGCGTTCCCTGTGGCTTGTCTCCGCCGCCTTTCCAGGTTTTTTTCACGCCCCGATGGATGTGATAACCCATTTGAATCCTCTTTGCGCTGCACCATAATATCCAGGAAGGTGACATCTTATGGATTATCCTACTTTGTAAAGTTGGTGGTCACAATTGGACATCAAAATTCAGCTCAGGAAAAAGTAAAAGTTTGGCTTCGACACACACAAAGCTTTTTTATTTCACAAAAGGTGTATAACACAGAAGACAGATGGCCAGTGCTCTCGACATGTTTCTGGTATGAAATCCATAATCATAACTAAGGATGTCGTACCAGAAATGAGCTGAGGTGTGCTAGCTACGTCTCTCTAAGATATGCACCTTTTGAGAAATAAAAAAGCACTTCTGTGTCAGAGCCAGACTTCTACTTCTACTTTTTCCTGGAAAATACAGGTCATGGCCAAGCATCACACTCTAACAGAATCAACAATAGGTGAGCTGGATACAGACTTTTGAACTTATCAGAAATCAGTGATTCCCAATGGATCACAGTTTGTAAATAGGAATAATTTTCAGTCTCCAGATTCACTGGGTAAGACTTTCACTGCTATTGAAATGTCAACTCTTATGTTAGTGGGCTCCTCTCTCTCTTTCTCTCTCCCCCGTAGAATGTATGACCTTATGGTCAGTGGAGTTCTCTCGCTCTCCTATAGAGTGTAAGCTCTCATCATCAGTGGGGTCATCCCTCTCCTGCAGAATGTATGCTTTTATGGTCAGTGGAGTTATTTCTCTCCTGTAGAGTGTAAGCTCTTATGGTGAATGGGGTCCTCTCTCTTTCTCTATCATAGTGTGTAGGATCCTATAATCTGCAAGGTCCCCTCTCTTCTGTAGAGTTTTATCTCTTATGGTTAGTGGAGTCCTTTCACTCGCTTACAGAGTGTAAGCTCTTATGATTGGTGGTGTCCTCTCTTTCTCCTGTAGAGTGTATGCTCTGTTTATCAGAGGGGTCTTCTCTCTCTTTAAGAGTGTAAGCTCTTGTGGTCCACAGTGTCCTCAATGTCCTGTAGAGAATACACTCTTCTGGTCAGCTGGGTCATCTCTATCCTGTAAAGAGTAAGGATTTATGATAAGGGATGAGAGAGTATACCGCCGAATAGTACAGTGCTTGGGCTACTCATTACTCCGAGTTTCCTTGAGAATACTCACTAGGAGTAACGAGTACAATGTAAGTCACTGGGAAATGTGAGTAATGTCTCTGTTGGACCCTATTCAGCGGTCTGGGGGCTGAGGTCAGCTGTTCATTTGAAGTAGCCGCGTGGTGCTGTCAGGGTTCATGTGAGTTCATGCTTGACAGCATGAACTCACATGAACTTTCGCACAGCCACCCAGCGCAGCTACATCTCTGGTAGAGGTTCTCTACCAGAGATGTAGCTAGCTAAAAAATAAACGATTGGACGTTGGACAAAGTATTTTTTATAACAGCTGCGAGTAGAAAGTCAGGCACAATCGCACTGTGTACTTGATTAAACCACAGAGTGTGCGACCGCTCTGGTGGTGCACATTGCGAGTTGAGGAAAGTCAATACTGTATCAATAGAATAACACGGCAACTCACCACGGAAAGCTTCATGATTTTTATTCCATGCGATTCATCACGGACAAGCAGGGAAGGGAGTATGCTGAGGATAGTAACCTATTTATTCACGATGAATCGCATGGAATAAAATCATGAGAGCTTTCGTGGTGAGTTCGTGTATTCTATTTGATACATTTTTTTATAAAGATGGAGTCCCCAAGTGTTTTTGTTCTTTTTCCTAATAAACTTTTTTTCTCTGTGTTGTGTTTTTTTAACACTTTAATAGAAATTCATGGTGATCATGTCTAATATTGGCGTGACCCCATGAATTTCGGGCTTAGGGCCAGCTGATAATAAAGGATTAGGGCCAGCTTTGTATTATCCAGTGAGCCAACGCACCAGGGCCCTGGATGAGTTGGGTACAGCGCCAGAAAATGGTGCTTATATGAACGCGCCATTTTCTGGGGTGGCTGTGGACTACAATTTGCAGCGGGGGGGGGTCAGAAATCTTGGGACTCCCTGCGCTGCAGATTCCAGCCACCTGCTGCCTAGTTGTACCTGGTTTGACACAGAAATAGCGCGAAGCCCCACGTTTACTGCCAACATTTAAACAATCATGCACCCATTTCAGCCTTTTCCTCAGCCCCCAGACCGCTGTATAGGGTTCAGCGGAGACATTACTCACATTTCCCATTGACTTACATTGGACTCGCTACTTGTAACAAGTACCCGAGTACCAGGACCTACTCGTTACGAGTATAGTGAGTCCGAATATTTCACTACTCGCTCACCCCTACTTATGATCAGTAGGTTCTCCTCTCTCATAGTATGTAGGATTTTATAGTCAGCATGGTCCTCTTTCTTCTGTAGAGTTTAAGATCTTATGGCTAGTGGGTCCTCTTTCTTCTGTAGGGTGTAAACACTTATGTTCAGCAGGGTCCTCTTAGTCACATGTAGATAGTAGATAGCAAGTAAAATGTTTAACATGCTTTTTGTTGTTCTCTCCCCATATATATTTTCTGAGCAATTTATTAGATGCAAATCAAATTTTGGGGGAAAAGTTGTTAAATTTGAATTTTATAAGCTCCGCTTATCTCTAGTAGACTCAGCTACATTTGATGGAGTTTATGAAATCTATTTTTACAAATATGTTAACAAGTTAAAGGGTATCTGTCAGAAGATTATTGCTATGTAAAGTCAATGAAAAGTGAGATGAACGTGGCACTAAGCGTTACTTCTGTCAGGTCCGGATAATCCTCCAGTTATGGCATGTTCCCAACCAACGGTGCACTGCCAAAGCACCAGCATTTGAAAAGCAAAAAAGAGAAGGCGGCACTCACCGGAATACACAGGATAGTCCTTTATTCCAAGAACTCGTGGAAAAACAGGGTGCAGGGAGGGGCACGAAGGGCCAATGGACTACGACGCCGTTTTGCGACGCGTGTCGCTTCTACGGGTCCGAGTATCAATATCAGTATTTGATACTCGGACCCGTAGAAGCGACACGCATCGCGAAACGGCGTCGTAGTCCGTTGGCCCTTCGTTCTCTCCTCCCTGCACCCTGTTTTTCCACGAGTTCTTGGAATAAAGGACTATCCTGTGTATTCCGGTGAGTGCCGCCTTCTCTTTTTTGCTTTTTATTGCTATGTAAACTGAGGACAGCATATTGCAAGAATTGAAAAACAAAGGGTGACAGTGCTTCTCTTATCAGGCTGTGCAATTGTTCACATAAAATAAAGAAATTATTAACCTGTGATTGCCATTACAGGACTAGAAAGCCATGCACAGTGTAGTCTGACAATGCCCCCTTCTGTGAATGACACATCACTGTCAATGCACAATCTCCAGGGAGCCTGGTATGAGCGATGGCAGCTCTCTCAGCTCTGTTGTGTTCCTGAAACTAAATTCTTTGTATTGTAGAGTATACGATACATTGTTGTATTCAGGGTTTCTTTGTCTACTTTATATTGCTGTCAGATGAGGTAGCAAAAATCTGTTTAGGCTGGTTTCACACTGCGGTTTTTCACTGATCAGGTTCGATCAGGTTTGTGTGCCAAAACCAGGAGAGGAACCAGGAGAGGAACTTGCAGAGAAAAACTATAATTGAAAGATTGACACCTGTTCTAGGTTTTGGAGACACTCCTGGTTTTGAAACACAAAACCTGATCGAACCTGACCTGATCTGACCGCAGTGTGAAACCAGCCTTAAAGATTCACTTTAAGTTTTTTCTTCATGGTAAAAGAAACTTTATTAAAAGTTTCAATACAACTACTTAGTACTTTATGTGTATACATTAGTGGATTAGTGTTTGTTGGAAACATCTGAAGATATTTTTTAAGATCTTGAAATAAAAAAAAAAGAAATCCTGGTTTTGTAGAAAGAAGTTCTCTATTTCATGTGCTTTTTGCTATGATCTTGATTTGTAGAACTAGATCATCTTATGATCCAAGGAATTTGACTAGTTTGATGTGTCACACCTGATGTGACAAGTGAACGCACAAAAGTGAGTATCATTATCCCATGTGAATCAAGTTTAATCTCAGCAGAGATCTATTGTTGGCGAAATGTAGCAACAAGAAACAGTTTGACAATTGTCGTTAAAATAATGCCGTTAACTGGGCAAGAATAGTTTCTGCTTTGTTTGACTAAGCCAACTTGGATCTACAAAACATCCACAGCTAGCCAGACACCTGGCTGATATTGTAGAAAGGAGAAATTATCTCATCATTAAACATGGCCTCCATGAACAACTATAGCAAGTCAACGCAAAAGAAGCATTGTGACCTTGGCATCATTGAACAGGTGCATGCTGATGTTACAGACATTTCCTTAATGAAACCACATGATTGCAGCATTTCAATGGAAGTGGTTAGTCACCCTGAATTAAAAATACACATTACCATCAATTGATCTTTGAAGAGAAAGCTTGAGGCTTGAGTCAGAAGTGTTGGAAAAAGCTACCAGATATATATACCGTAATTTTAAGAGATGTTTCTTTTTATATATACATTCGTAATGTCAAGATAAACAAGGCCAGAGATAGAACTTAATACCTTAAAATAGTGCATAGCATATAATTGCTGCTGGCATGATGCCACTTTTTTTCTGCTAGGAGCATAATCATCCACTTCAATCAACATTGCTGGTTTATATATGGATGAGGCATCAGGATTGAAATTGGAAGTGCTTGTAATTCTGTAGTGATGCAAACACTGAAATTTTAATGCAGAAATCTTCAAATCTTGTCACAATATGTCATTAGTCATTTTTATAGAGATTGGTGCAATCAAGACGTACAGTGAATATGCAAGGAAATGTTGCTCTTTTTTTCAAAGATTCTTTGCAAATTATATTTTGATTTCTGGTTTGAAGGTTCAAGTCCTATCAAAGATAACATCTGCAAGGAGTTTGTATGTTCTCCCTGTGTTTGTGTGGGTTTCCTTCAAGTTCTCTAGTTTCCTCCCACACTACAAAGACATAATGATAGTGAATTTAGATGGGGAGCCCCGATGGGGATAGTAATTATGACATTTGTAAATCGCTGGGGAATTATTGATGCTATGTAAGCAAGTAAAATAAAATAATAAATGTTAACTAGTTAACAAGTACAAAAAAAGAAGCAATTTAACAAAGATTCCCAAGCTATTGCCTCGTGTGTCTGATGAGACCTCATAGCGATCTAGAATCAGAAGGTCACAATTCTTAGTTGATCGCAGATCTTCTTTAAAGCACGCTCATAATTTATCCTGAGTAGGAGCTTATTTAATTTCTTTCAGTGCCGAAGGAATAAAGGATTTTTTTCTATCCTGCTGTGAATAACATGTAGTTGTAATCTAAGCTGCAGCCACTCCCATTTGCTATATAAACCTACTAATTACCTTCTCCTATGCCGGATATAGTTCATTCTATGCTGACAAATGAAGGTGTTGTCTCTGGAGAAAGTAGTGGTTATCTTTCCAGCGGAGATTGTTGAGTCCCTCTGTGGAAAGGAATTGCAGTTCTTTTGTTGTATTGCTCTCCTTTGTTTGTCTCCTCTCCCTTGTGTTGTCTTTATATTCATAATAAGACTAGTGAGTTGCTGGCCTGCTCACTAGTCAATGCTAGGCACGTGACCGCCCAAGGGGGAAAGGACCCAACTGGGGACATTGAGGAGAACAGGAATCAGCCACAGGTTAATTAGGTGCTGTCCCTTTTTTCCTCCCCCTAGTATGTGGCATCCCTGCGGACTGGTAGCCACAGAGAAGTGCAGCAGCTGGAATGGTAATCCATCCGCCCCAAACCAAAAGCACCCAATGCGTCCCCGCATCCCTGGACCCAGGGTTTTATGCCAGGCAGGTGAGAAGTGGGGAAGAGCAGAGCGGTGTGTGGAGCTTAGGTGGCACCTGTGAGAGGGGGAGGAGTTACAGTGGTTTACCTCAGAGTGAGAGTGACAGTTACTCAGATGGAGGTTGGAGTTGAAGGAGGGTTCAAGACTGAGGTGAGTGACAGCAGAAAAGAGACTGTAAACAAGAGAGGAAAAACACCGGGACCCGGCAGCCGGTGTCATCTTATGGCTGACCGGGTCCGAGACTACTGACCAGGTGTAGTGGAGGAGTCCAAGGTGGAAGACCAGCTTTATGTAGACACCGAGGGACTGGGTCGATGAACAGGGTACTGGCCCTGTAAAAGTGATGGCAGCTTCAAGCCCTGGCCACAGATTAACTGGTGAGGTGAAGGGTCTCTATGTCCAAACAGACCATCACACCTAGGAAAAGCCTCACATAGGACTTGGGGATTAGAGAGAGGACACCCTTGAGAAGTCCGCGACTGCTGGCCCTTAGGTAGTTAGTGTTCCTGAGGAGAGAGACACAGAAAGGCAAAAGAAAGGGGGTGCTTTGATGAACCAGACCAGCTGCTGACCAGCTACCGCTACGCTCACTGTAAAAGAAACTGTGACTGTGTGAACTAAGAGCAGTGAGTAAAATACCCAGTTCAACCTGAAACAAGTGTGAGAGTATTTATTGAAGCTCCATGGTTGTAGAGACCAGCATCTGAGGAGAGGTCGAGCCTGGGAGATCTAAAGGACACCGGTCAGTATAAAGTGCATCCCCATCATTGCCTCACAACAACTTAACCAATAACAATTATTACCACCGGCCCAGGGATCAACCTAGCCCTACCTGTGGAGGGCTTATCACCTTGCTGCATCCTGTAATCATCCCTTGGAGCTGAAGCAAGCAGCGGCGGTAACATCTGGCCGCATACCACAGGTGGCGTCACAGTGACATTCATTTTTATTTATTTTTCCCTTTTTACAATTTCCCTTTTTATTTGCGGTCCCTCCAGGGCCACAGAATCGGTCCAAGGCCACTATTGTGACATCCCCTCTGTGAACAGACAGCAGGGACGGTTCTCGAGTAATCCCCGGCCCTGAGGGCGATACAGTATCAGAGCCTTCCTTCACATCTTACTTGGTGTACCCTTCCATCATGCGTTCCCTCGCCGTGGTGTAACAGTTAACCAGACTAGGACCAAAACAACTGAAGAATGGTATGGAGAAAATCAATCCATATATTACTCAGTGTTCATGATTTTATTAAAACAAAAAAGAGACAAACATCATAGACAAAGAAGTGATAAAGAATTAGGCAGGGTGAAGAAATATAAACCAATTGAGGTATATTATGAATCAAAGTGCAGATCAGATCATAGAAAGAGAAATGCAAAAAGGTATGTAAAATAACACAAATAATATAATTATTTAATAAAATCACTATGACTATTAAAATATCAAGAATGAATGTGTGTATTATTTGCGAAAAAATAGAGACACAATTATGGTAAACTCATTCAGAGTCTGAGCTCTTATTTGGGCAATGAGGGAATAATTGATTCCTTTTTTAGATCAAGTACGGGGCCCGGCTTTTAGATCATTCCAAAACACTTTACTTGTTTACCACTTTGGCATATTTCTTTCAACAATTAGGTCTATGCAATTATGCTTTTGGTGCCAAGTGTCAAGATAAAACTAACAAGATCTAATGAATACGGGGAAATGATAGGTGGCACACTGCCTTCCGAATGTCAGCAGTGTAGTGTTTGTGAAGAGGTCTCAGCTAGATCTTGTAAGGAATTGTGAAATAAGCAATATTAGAAAAGATAATGCAATCTGCCTTGTTTGTAAAGCAGATATGAGGGACATAAATATGAGAGCAAAGCATATATCAATCATGTTAAGGAATAGGAAATATTTTTCTTTCTGGCTTAGAAATACAAGGGTTTTATAAGAAACATTAGGCGTAAAATGGATTTCAGAATTTCTACATATTACCAAAATAGCAACACTGCACAATTTTCATCAATGTAATCTCCTATGTTGAGCTCAGGGTGGGGTATATATTGCAATAGATACAGTAAAATCACTGTGAAAGGTTCAGATGATCAAGTTGCAGGCTGCTTGCAAGATCTAAAATGGCATTCTGTCAAAATAACTGCACATTATTGAGTAACTAAGAGGAGATTATGTTTAATTTGCCAGTGATAATAGAATACCGTATATACTCGCGTATAAGCCGAGTTTTTCGGCCCAAAAATTGGGCTGAAAAGTACCCCCCTCGGCTTATACGCGAGTCAGTGCGGGGGCTGCTGTATACAGCGGTATACAGCAGCCCCCGCATCCCCAGTAATGCAGGGCCCCCCCAGCCTGACTCCGGTCACCTGTAAAGCAAATTATACTTATCATTGTCCCGCTGCCGTCCGCGCCCGCATCTGCCGACATCGCGATCCTCCATCCTCATGCGTCTTCTTCTTGTTTCCTGTGTTCGTCGCAGCCAATGACGTCATTACCGGCGCCGAACACAGGAAACAGGAAGAAGACGCATGAAGATTGAGGATCGCAATGTCGGCAGATGCGGGCGCGGACGGCAGTGGGACAATGATAAGTATAATTTGCTTTACAGGTGACCGGAGTCAGGCTGGGGGGGCCCTGCATTACTGGGGCTGCCTGTATACTACCACTGGGGCTGCTGTATATAGGGGCTGCTGTATACACCACTGGGGCTGCAATACCACTGGGGCTGCTGTATATAGGGCTGCAATACCACTGGGGCTGCAATACCACTGGGGCTGCTGTATATAGGGGCTGCTGTATACACCACTGGGGCTGCAATACCACTGGGGCTGCTGTATATAGGGCTGCAATACCACTGGGGCTGCAATACCACTGGGGCTGCTGTATATAGGGGCTGCTGTATACACCACTGGGGCTGCAATACCACTGGGGCTGCTGTATATAGGGGCTGCAATACCACTGGGGCTGCTGTATATAGGGGCTGCAATACCACTGGGGCTGCAATACCACTGGGGCTGCTGTATATAGGGGCTGCAATACCACTGGGGCTGCAGTACCACTGGGGCTGCTGTATATAGGGGCTGCTGTATACACCACTGGGGCTGCTGTATATAGGGGCTGCAGTACCACTGGGGCTGCTGTATATACCACTGGGGGCTGCTGTATATCATACTGCTGGGGCCTGTATACCACTGCAGGGGGCTGTATACCTGTGCTGGGGTCCACCCTCGGCTTATACGCGAGTCAATAGATTTTCCCAGGTTTTGGGGGCAAAAGTAGGGGGGTCGGCTTATACACGGGTCGGCTTATACATGAGTATATACGGTAAGTGAGCTCATAGGTGTTATTACTAGAACAGAACATTTCTCACTTGGTAAAGTCAATCAAGTAGCTGGTTCTGTAGGCAATTTTGTACATTTTTGCCAACATTTTATAAATTAAATTATTGAAGAATTATATTTTGTAACTAAAGAAACTGCATTACACACTGTCATAATATAAAGGTATAGATGTATCTATTAAAACATGGCTCATAATTTGGAAACAAAACAAGAGATTGCCCTCCAGAATATGGGGCCTGTTCAGCTACGACCCCCTGATGTGTACGGGTAATTGAACTAGTACATCTGCTGAAAAACAGACACAAAGCCTGGGCTCTAATTATACAGAGCTTGAGAAGCAACACTTATGTCACTTTAATAGATTACTCTAAGGATGGTTTCACATAGTGATATTTTTCCTGTCCGTGGGATCCTACTTTTTGCACGACCCATGGACAGGAAAGGACCTATTTCTGTGTCCGGGTCCGTGATTTTCACAGGTCCGGACACAGAAAGAGCTGTGCGGGGCACTTTCACTTCCGCAATGCATCACATAAATTGTGGAAGTGAAATTTAAGTAAAGCAGGTGTTAAAAATAAAAAATCTCTATTCTCACCTGTCCTGCAATCCCTCAATGTCCTCAATTTTATTGAGTGGTGATGAATTCTCATCACCACTCAATAAAAGAAAAGCGTATGGATCTATCTGTAGCACATTACAGGGACTGGACATTTGGCAAAATAAACAAAGCAGCCTTGGAGAGGATCTTTAATCAGGCAGGCCTAGTGGTCATAAAGTCTTTAGGACACTAATTTATAAGAAAACTTGGTGTCTTTAAGATTTTCAAGATAAAGATTCCTGGTACAGATCAGGACTACAAGATCACAGGTAAATTCAGCTCCATCACAAGCAATGTGGTGTATTTAATTATATGTACCAAATGTCCAACAGGTGGCATGTACGTAGGGGAGACCGGACTAAAATTCAGAACAAGAATGAATTCTCATGGCCACACAATAAAAGAAAAGCGTATGGATCTACCTATAGCAAAGCATTTTTGCAGCCCTGACCACAGTGAAACCGATATGAGGCTGCTCATTTTAAAAAGCAACTTCACATCTCAGAGAGAGAGAAGAAATTGGGAATGCAAATGACACATTCAAAACAGGATTAAATGTTTCACATGGATTCATGTGTTTTTATTGAAATGAAAGAGCATTTGAGGATATCTCATCTTGCAACAGAGTCAAGTTAGAGGACAATGAACTTTTGACACTTCTTATGTGAACTTTCTCGCCCTCACTGAGGAATCTTCAGGTCTTCACAGGCCACTAATCATAGAACAATAATACAATCGGTTCCTCTTATCTTAGAATTCTGACTTAACTTTCCCAGCTCTTCTACCCTCCCTAGCCTGATTTTGCTTTGCTACCTGACTTTGCTACCTGTCGTAATTACTACATCACTAACCCTTCTTATGTATACATGTATGTGTCTTCAGAACTTCTGTTATTATCAGCCTGACGAAGGGGCCATAGTGTCCCGAAAGCTTGCTTCACTTACCATCTTTTCAGTTAGCCATTAAAAGGTTTCAACCACTGAGGACTCTCAGATTCCAATATTTTTCTGTCCACTGGCTAACACGGTCTAAATCTAAATTTATTTTAGTAATTCACTACAAAAAGTGAAATGCATATATTATATAGAGTAATTACAAACAGAGTGATCTATTTCATGTGTTTATATCATGTGTTTATAAATGAAAGTATGGAGAATGAGGGGTTAAAAACTGTGCTGCGAGACATAAAATGGTGAATATAATGTTGATTTATTAGTCAACATGTTTCAGGGCTCCTAGAAACCCCCTGAAACATGGCGACATGACATTGATTTTTGATGATATTCTATTTCATTGGGATGCACTAGTATCTATAATTGTTGCATTTTGTACATACTGTATTTATAAAATTGTAATGGTTTTCATTATTTTTTAATTGTGAAGTTACCGTATTTTTCGCTTTGTAAGACGCACTTTTAGTCCCCCAACTTTTGGGGGAAAGTGGGGGATGCGTCTTACAAAGCGAAAGTGTGCTTTGGGGGGTGGGAAAGGCAGCTCAGGAGCGGTGTCCGGGGGCTGTCAGGGGCCAGGAGCAGGCTGCAGCTGCGGGCTCTGGTCACGTGGGGCCGCTCATTATCTCCTGTAATATGCACTGCATCCCGCTGTCAATCACCAGCGGGAGCAGCCCATATTACAGGAGCCGGGTCCGCAGCTGCAGCCTGTCTGTATAGTCAGTGATTTCCACGCTTGCATTGCGTGGAAATCACTGACTTATACCATGGATTGATACTCACCTAGCTTCACCGCTGCCTCCTGACCGCGATATCCCTGCCATCTGTGCTCTGCCGGCATCCGGGTGCTGTGAGCGTCGCTGCGAGTGACGTCATCACCGAGCGGCGCTCTCAGGACCCGGATGCCGGCAGAGCACAGATGGCGGGGATATCGCGGTCAGGAGGCAGCGGTGAAGCTAGGTGAGTATCATGTGCACAAAGGGGGCTACAGTGTGCCAGCCAGGGGACATTACGCCAGCCAGGGGACATTGTGCCAGCCAGGGGACATTGTGCCAGCCAGGGGACAGTATGTGCCAGCCAGGGGATAGTATGTGCCAGCCAGGGGACAGTGTGTGCCAGCCAGGGGATAGTATGTGCCAGCCAGGGGACAGTGTGTGCCAGCCAGGGGACAGTGTGTGCCAGCCAGGGGATAGTATGTGCCAGCCAGGGGACAGTGTGTGCCAGCCAGGGGACAGTGTGTGCCAGCCAGGGGACATTGTGCCAGCCAGGGGACAGTGTGTGCCAGCCAGGGGACAGTGTGTGCCAGCCAGGGGACAGTGTGTGCCAGCCAGGGGACATTGTGCCAGCCAGGGGACAGTGTGTGCCAGCCAGGGGACAGTGTGTGCCAGCCAGGGGACAGTGTGTGCCAGCCAGGGGACATTGTGCCAGCCAGGGGACATTGTGTGCCAGCCAGGGGACAGTGTGTGCCAGCCAGGGGACATTGTGCCAGCCAGGGGACAGTGTGTGCCAGCCAGGGGACATTGTGCCAGCCAGGGGACATTGTGCCAGCCAGGGGACAGTATGTGCCAGCCAGGGGACAGTGTGTGCCAGCCAGGGGATAGTGTGTGCCAGCCAGGGGACAGTGTGTGCCAGCCAGGGGACAGTGTGTGCCAGCCAGGGGACATTGTGCCAGCCAGGGGACAGTGTGTGCCAGCCAGGGGACAGTGTGTGCCAGCCAGGGGACATTGTGCCAGCCAGGGGACAGTGTGTGCCAGCCAGGGGACAGTATGTGCCAGCCAGGGGATAGTATGTGCCAGCCAGGGGACAGTGTGTGCCAGCCAGGGGATAGTATGTGCCAGCCAGGGGACAGTGTGTGCCAGCCAGGGGACAGTGTGTGCCAGCCAGGGGATAGTGTGTGCCAGCCAGGGGACAGTGTGTGCCAGCCAGGGGACAGTGTGTGCCAGCCAGGGGACATTGTGCCAGCCAGGGGACAGTGTGTGCCAGCCAGGGGACAGTGTGTGCCAGCCAGGGGACAGTGTGTGCCAGCCAGGGGACATTGTGCCAGCCAGGGGACAGTGTGTGCCAGCCAGGGGACAGTGTGTGCCAGCCAGGGGACATTGTGCCAGCCAGGGGACAGTGTGTGCCAGCCAGGGGACATTGTGCCAGCCAGGGGACATTGTGCCAGCCAGGGGACAGTATGTGCCAGCCAGGGGACAGTGTGTGCCAGCCAGGGGATAGTATGTGCCAGCCAGGGGACAGTGTGTGCCAGCCAGGGGACAGTGTGTGCCAGCCAGGGGACATTGTGCCAGCCAGGGGACAGTGTGTGCCAGCCAGGGGACAGTGTGTGTCAGCCAGGGGACATTGTGCCAGCCAGGGGACAGTGTGTGCCAGCCAGGGGACAGTGTGTGCCAGCCAGGGGACAGTGTGCCAGCCAGGGGACAGTGTGTGCCAGCCAGGGGACAGTGTGGTGCCAGCCAGGGGACAGTGTATGTGCCAGCCAGGGGACAGTGTGTGCCAGCCAGGGGACATTGTGCCAGCCAGGGGACAATGTCTGTGCCAGCCAGGGGACAGTGTCTGTGCCAGCCAGGGGACAGTGTCTGTGCCAGCCAGGGGACATTGTGCCAGCTAGGGGACATTGTGCCAGCCAGGGGACAGTGTGCCAGCCAGGGGACAGTGTGTGGCAGCCAGGGGACAGTGTGTGCCAGCCTGGGGGGACAGTGTGTGCCAGCCTGGGGGGACAGTGTGCCAGCCTGGGGGGACAGTGTGTGCCAGCCTGGGGGGACAGTGCAACACCATTGGAGGCAGTGCGCCACTCTGGGGGAAGTAGTATGTGCCAGCCTTGAGAGGCAGTGTGCCAGCAGAGGGAACAGTGCACCAGCATGGGAGGCAGTGTGCCAGCATGGAGGACATATATACCAGTATGGGTGTTTCATGTACCAGGATGAGGAACTTGTATATGATCTGTAAGACGGACACTGGCATTATAAGACGAACTCCATTTAACATTAAAAAAGTTTTTTTTTCTCTTTTCCTTAACCAATATTGTGGGTGCGTCTTATAATCAGGTGCGTCTTATAAAGCGAAAAATACGGTATATGGTATTCAATAAAATGTATTGTCCTGTATTTCTGAGTATTCACCTTTCTCTGTATTGCTTCTTTTCTTTCTCTGATCATCAGTGGTTCTTTACCATGGTAGCACCCTACCGTAGTTGTTGTTATATATGGCTATGCATACTATTTTTTATCACTTGATGCAACAGGACAATTATCGAAAACACACAAGCAAATCTACATCACAATGGCATACAAAATGAAAAGACTCAAGGTGGAGTAATGACTAGAATTGAGCATACCTTAGGAAATTCGAATTTGGCTCGGTTCGCCGAAGGGGCAATGTTTGCCAAATATCCGGACCCATTGAAATCAATGGGAGGCAAAACAAATCGCCTACAAAACACCTTAAAAGGGGCCCAAAAGATGCCATTCATAGGTACAACTGTTTAACAGTGGATCCCCACTGTTTTGGCATAGACATTAGCTTTCTACTCTATTAATTAGCAAGCTTTAGTTCCACTGTGACACACACCATGGTTCTGGGCCCACTCATGAACCTCACACATCCTCATGACTTCCCTGAGGTTGTCTCAGGAATCCTGCTGCGTGACCTAAGATAACCTCAGCGGTGTCAGTACTTGTAACACTAGCTGTTTCAGAGAGCTGCGAATATGCAATATCTTGGCAGTATCGTGAGACAACGCATATGAGGAGCTGTAACGTCAGTGAGTACAGCACAGTTCAAAATTGCGGAATAATCCCTGTGTGACCCCTCAAGTCTGAAGTGCAGTAATGATGTCACCGCTTGTCAGACTCTTAAGGCCACGTCACACGCTTCAATATTGTGAACAATATCGCTTAAATGATCTGGATTTTTGATCGCTTAAGCGATATTGTTTGTGCGTCGTTGCGTGTAACCGAGCGATCTTTCACCGAATAATTGCTTGTTTGGTTGAAGATTTGTGATCCTGACCTCAAATCCGTCGTTCATCGTTAAATTAAACTGCGTTCAAACTGCTGCATCGTGCTGTGTGACACCTCTCAAACGATCTCATTCTCGACTTTGCCTATTCCTGACGCTAGATGGTGTCGATCGCTGAGTAGTGCACACAATCGCTGGCGCGTTGCCAAATTTAAGATCGTTAACGAGATCTATGTTTGTGACACCGCACAAATGATATCAATAAATTCTTCTAGCGATCTCGATCACGTGACTTTTCAGGCGATATCGTGAACGAGATTGAAGCGTGTGACGTGGCTTTTAATGTGTGACTGTTGCCACAGCATATGGGGGATGCTTTCGGTAAATGTGACCTTGCCATATTGTTGTAAAGTTACAATCCATGTTACATTATTTTATACTTCTTTTGAAACAGATTTTGAGAAACTGCATCAAAATTTGCTTGTCATTTCTGTCTATGTCAAGTCTATGAGAGTTCAGAATTGCTTTGCCAATGTGTTTTTTAGTTTTTGCAGATTTTGGGGCAGTAATAAAGAAATATGAACCACATGTGCAAGGGAAAAAAAAGCAACATGGGCACAGCACTTCAGACCTGTTATAGAATTTGCTGGTTTCAGGATAGACATGCAGATTTTAATGCAGATTATCAATATATATGCATAAAAACTGAATCAAATGACACAACATGTTTTCATGGCCTAAGAGGGTCCAGGCAGAGTGAAAGGGTTCGAGGATTTCTCTTGTTCCCTGGCTACTTGCACAGAGACTTCTAGGGCAGGGGTGGGCCACTACAGTCCTCAAGGTCTGAAAACAGAGCAAACGTTTTCCAGAT
Organism: Allobates femoralis; assembly: GCA_033576535.1. Lineage (NCBI taxonomy): Eukaryota > Metazoa > Chordata > Amphibia > Anura > Aromobatidae > Allobates > Allobates femoralis. The sequence continues at coordinate 100,854,173 of JARQOC010000009.1, read as the reverse complement.
TTCCTTTGCATTGAACAAGTGCTAATGTCATTACCTGCATAGGTGATGATTCCATCAACTTGTGCAATGCCAAGTAAATCCTGCAAACATACCATGGAGCATAAGGAAAAGGTGGGCACTCACTAGAGTTGCAGGTTATTTATTTCAGGTGCAGTACACTGAGACAATATGCATGTCGGCTTTGAGGTGATGCAGGAAGAGGGAGGGTGGCAACGCAGGAGACGGGACTATGGCGCCGTTTCACACCAACAGGTGTGTGGATTTGTGCTGTGTTCTTTGGGAGAAAAGCACCACTGGCTCATACTTCAGGTGCGTTGGCCTTGGTTATTGTCAGTGAACAGTGGCAGCGTGCGAGTCAGTGCCCGGCCCCCTTGGAATATATGGTGAACCTGGAAACATGCATCATTTTCGGCCCTTGAGAACTGCACTTAACCAACCCTGTTCTACAGGAGTGTGTGTAGTGTTTTTCATATCCATACCTCAAATCGTCAGGCCGGAGGCCTGCGGCTTGTTCACCAGTCTCTGTAGGGCAGTATTAAAACACCTGTTTGCAGAAACAGTCCAGTACACAATGAGTGAACTCAAAAAACATTAGTATATAACACAGATTATAATAAGTCTCAAACACAAACACAACAATATACATAGTATACAAAAACAATGAAAGTCCCAAAGGGATCAGCAGCACACAAACTGTTAAAGTGGTGGAAAGGCCAGGAAGGGCAGAGTCCATTAAGGTCTTTGTGTTGGAACCCAAAGGCTGCATGCATGCCTAGTATGGGGAAGCGCAAATTGCGCAAAATATGGGAAAGGGAAATTCAACTTTATCAAAAACACAGGAAGAACTGAATATAAAACAACTCAAAAAAGTCCTTCTCTCTCCAAAAAGCCAACTAAGGGATGGGTCATCGACAAAACAAGATGCCTTTTTTTTATTAAGAAAGTCCACTATTCTTGGTGTACAAGCTCTCTTGCATCGTTCTCAACCTTGCATGGGCTAACAGTTGGTGCTGGAGATGGAACTCCATTGCCGGACGGTCTGGGGGGTCACAGGGGCTACTCCTGCTGGGGTATTCTCCGCAACAACCTGCCCCCTAGCACACTCAATCATGGCCACTGATGGAGAAGAAGATGGAGGAACTAGGAATGACCATGCCTTATAGGATAGACAGGACTAGCTTGTGGAACACCGATAGGTCCTCCGGGTTTGGGTGCACCTGGCTGGCTAACCAAAAGAGACCTGGCCTGCTTGCGATGCCACATCCTCTCCAGGTTGGGCCTCCTCACTTTGCAAAGTCGGCAGGGGGCCAACCTGTCATATTCCAACCATGAACCACCCCTTGCTGCCCCACTGCTTCATGAAAGTGACCTCCTTCCCAACAAATATGGTGTGTAGTCTTTGGGGAAGATTATTACGCAGCAGAGTCGACCAGTTGATGTAGCACTGGTGCACCATATCTTCTTCCACTATGAAACCAAATCCCTTATCCTGCAAGAATGCTACTACCTTGCCTTGGGTACACTGGTCATAGAAGTCATTAGCCTTAGGCCCAAGCAACCAGGCCCAGGTGATGGAATCTGTGTGCCGAATCTCCTCAATAAAGAACACAGGACGGGGAGGTTCATGCCTTGTTGTATAGTTGCTTGCAGGAGTAGAGGACTATATACGAAATAATGTCAATTATATATAAATATTTTGGACAAAAGACTGCGATTTTGCAAAACAAGCATACATAGTGCATGGAAAGTTCACTCATATATGGAAAAAAACGTTCTAGATCATCATGAGTTCTACCCCACAACACACCTTTTTTTGTATACCATCATTATAAATACATGTATAAATAATTATTCTCCTTATTTTCACCATTTTTCCCCCTTTTTTATTAATTTTTCATGAATTTGTCACTACAACTCACTTTAATCTTTCCTTTTCTGTTTTCTTTCTTTTTTTGTTATTTTGTGATTTGGATTATACTTTTTTGTTTAAAGGAACATGTTACACACGACGTAGTTGAAACCACCCAGGATTTTGTCATGATCATGTGCTTCACTTTGTCTTTGTCTTTTTGCATAGTCTCTGTCTATTTAATCAGTGTCTTTTACTACTGCATGTAATTCGGCTGGTTTCTTGAGGAAAGAGGGAGGATATAGCTCTGAAACGCGTAGAATAAAGTCACCGTTCCTGATATACCTTTGTGAGGTAATGAAGAAAGGATAGAGTATGTGGTAAGCGCTCGGGAATAATTACAGCTCCACGGCCAGTAGTAAATTACCTTTAGGCTTTAATAAAAATGTGTACAACACGCGGGTCCATAAACCACGATGCATTTCAACGCAGTATGCGTCTTTCTCAAGTGAATCTCAGGACCCAATTAAAACATTTATATACTTTCAATCTTATTCATGATTGGGGGAAGACAAATCATAACAAAGTTTAGACTAAAACCCGTCCTAGACTAGTAGGACGGATTACAAGGATACAAATTTAGACAAAATTAAAAAACCTACTATTATTTACTAAAATCATGTAAATAAAACCGCTATGTATAATAAAACTATATTTACACCCACGAGTATATAAATTTATATACGTATATATAACTTTATATTCTATTCTTTCCTTAAAATACTCCTAGCTAATTGTAACATTCACTTTTCCCTTTTCCCTGTAAACACAAATTCGTCCCTCCCCCCTCCGGACCGCCCCCAGGCTCAATGAAATGGTATTCATGTGCCTAATGAGCGGCACCAGAAGTGAGAGGAGCCTTTGGCGCCCAATCGAGGCAACACCAGATTCTTTTTTCCTATAAACACAAACTAACCTCGTCTCATTAGGCACATGAATACCTAGTTGTACCTGGCTGCATGCCCGCCATCAGGGGGTGACGCATCTGCCTGGAGTCAGGGGCCCCGGGCCCCCAAGCATGGGGCGTAGCCATTTTCATGAGCGAGAGGGGGCCCGGCAATGACTGTAGGGGCATGGCTGTTTGCATCATGGAGCAGGGCCCGCTCCCCTGGCTAGCAGCTAGTCTATCTCTGTGCACAGAGAGCCCAGCCATCTGCCCATCCGCTCTCACCACTGTCTGTGCAGGGGACCGGGGCCCGCCCAGGCCTGTCTAGTGCTCCCACCTCACGGCCTACCCACGGTATGCCCCCACTGGTTGACTGATGTTGGGCCCGCCCACCACATGACATCAGGCAGGACAGACCCAGCACACTGAGCGCGGGTAGCAGTGATGAAGCCATGCCCACCTACTCCTGTGAGCTGGATGGAGCAGCTGATGGCTCCTACAGGCTGCAGCCTCGGATTCCTAGAGACTGGGAAGCAGAAGGTGAGCCCTCAGCCCGGTGTCACTGCTGTGCAGCAGATCATTTGTGTGTGTATGTGTCTGTTTGTGTGTGTGTCTGTGTGTGTCTGTGTGTGTCTGTGTGTGTGTGTCAGGGGAGTGAGGACATTACTGTAATTATTACAATTTCTGAATAAACTGTGGATGATTGGGACTGCATTAAACTACATGGAAATGCCCCTGTATACTGTGCCCCTCCCCCTGCACACTGTGCCCCTTCCCCCTGCACACTGTACCTCCACCTTGGACATTTTGCTTGCATCATGCTTGTATTTCTATACACTTAATGTGATGGGGCATTTTCCAGGTAGTGTAATGCACTCCTATTATCCACTTTTTATTCAGAAGTTATAGTAATTACAGTATTGTCCCTCTGGCCTTACAAACAGTGGAAGTTGGATGGACTCCATTACCCGCCCAGTGCTGTGACCCCCCACGGATGGATGGCATGCGGCGCCAAGGCCCACAGCTCATGGTGGAGAGAGCCAGACAGGAGGAAGAATATAGCAGCCAGCATAAGCTAGCACCAGCGCTGGACTGGTAAGTCATTAAAGTTAGTCTTCTTTCTCCTCCGTCCCCCTCTGTCCTCTTTCTCCTCTGTCCCCCTCAGTCCACTTTCTCCTCCGTCTCCCTCTGTCCACTTACTCCTCCGTCCCCCTCAGTCCACTTTCTCCTCCGTCCCCCTCAGTCCACTTTCTCCTCTGTCTCCCTCTGTCCACTTTCTCCTCTGTCTCCCTCTGTCCACTTTCTCCTCTGTCCCCCTCTGTCCACATTCTCCTCCATCCCCTTCTGTCCACTTTCTCCTCTGTCCCCCTCTGTCCTCTTTCTCCTCCATCCCCTTCTGTCCACTTTCTCCTCCATCCCCCTCTGTCCACTTTCTCCTCCATCCTCCTCTGTCCACTTTCTCCTACTTCCCCCTCCTGTCCTCTTTTTCCACCATCCCCCTCCTGTCCTCTTTCTTCACCATCCCCCTCCTGTCCTCTTTCTCCTCTGTCCTCCTCCTCTCCGCTTTCTCCTCCGTCCCGCTCCTGTCCTCTTTCTCCTCTGTCCCCCTCCTGTCCTCTTTCTCCTCCATCCCCCTCCTGTCCTCTTTCTCCTTTGTCCCCCTCCTGTCCTTTTTCCCCTCCGTCCCCCTCCTGTCCTCTTTCCCCTCAGTCCCCCTCCTGTCCTTCTTCCCCTCCATCTCCCTCCTGTCCTCCAGATTTGTCTGTTTGACATTCTGCCGTCTGTTCACCTCTCATCTGGGACTTTGTGTTGTCAGTTCAGAGGCATGGCAGATGTTTGTGTGGGGGTGGTCCAGGTCCCTCTCCTGATGATGACATTACAGTCTGTTACACTCCCTTGAAGTTGTTGGTCTCCATTGTCTAAACGGCCTGCAACCATCTCTATTGTGTATTCTCTAATGTGTTCGGTAAGCAGCAGTCTCTACTACATATTCTCTATTGTGTGTATAGCCAGCAGCAGTCTCCATTGTGTATACGGCCCACAGCCATCTCTATTCTGTATACAGCTAGCAGCTGTCTGTATTGTCTTCTCTATTGTATATACAGCTATTGTGTATTCAGCCCACAGCAATCTCAAGTGTGTGTGTGTGTGTGTGTAAGATATAATAGAAAGAGAAAGTGTAAGAAGAAAGGAAAAACAGCACAAAAAAATAGAAAACAGTGGATTTTATTGCCCAATGTGTGGCCACCACCATTGGGCAATAAAATCCACTTTTTTCTATTTTTTGTGCTGTTTTTTTTTTTGTACTCTATTAGAAGGAACCATCTGGATTGCTGGTTGGGAAAGCGTCTCACATAAATTGAGGTAATTTTTGTTGCTGTTCCAATTTTTCACTAAAAATTTATGTTTGGGTGGAGGCAGAGCATGGGTGGGCTGGGCAGAGTCTTATAGGGGCCCCAAAATATTGGAAATTACTAGTGGCAGCCCTGCCTGGCTGGACATAGAAATAGCGTGAAGCCCCACGCATTATTTTTTTTTATTTCATGAAATTCATGAAATAATAAAAAAAAGGCCTCCTTCTATTTCTGTTTCCAGGCAGATACAAATAGGCACCTGGGGGTTGGAGGCAGCCCGTTCCTGCCTGCTGTACCTGGCTGGACACAAAAATAAGGCGAAGCCCATGTCAAATTTTTTTAATAGCTTTGCACTATTTCTATGTCCAGCCAGGTACAACTAGGCAGCTGGGGACTGGAATACGCAGCTCATGGAGGCCCAAGCTTTCTGGGCCCCCCCGCTGCGAATTGCAGCCCACAGCCACCCCAGAAGTTGGCGCGTTCATCAAAGCGCCAATGTGGCACCCTGGCACCTGTTGGGCACCACAGAAATCCTTAGGTACAAATGGAGTAAGTAACAGCACAGCAAAACCACAACACAAACAACACTTAGAACACCTGGTTTCAACCCTGAGCCTCTAGGGGGAGCTACACTGGTGACTTCTAACCAGTTCCCCCTATAAATAGAGTCTTGGAGGGAGAAACTTCAGAGTGTGCAGTCACTTCAGAACTGTGAAGAGGGTGTGTGTGATCTACAGCCTTATGAGACACACACTAGGCCCCAAACAGCCTGTTAGCAAGTGGTAATCCCTGCAACTGGGATAACAGGAAAGGAGAAGCACCTCTCAGGAATACAGAGTTAATCCAACTCTTTCCAAATCATCCGGTTACTGGAACCGAAGCTGTGGAAGCTACGAAGCCCTCACAGAGAACCAGCTACATCCAACAGGAGGTTTAGCCACCTGTTCCACCTGATGCACCCACCCACGAGAGCCCAGGGAAGAGTACTGATCCTGCTCAGACCCTTTTACAGTGCCCTCAGTGCTGCTAACCAGGTGAAGCAAGTTCCATTGAACACCCTGCCCGGTCCGGCTGGATTCCACGTCCACCCGACCTTAGCACCAGAAGTAGAGAAAGGAAGCCTAACACTGCTTGCTGTGAAACTCCATAAGTACCAACTTCACTATCCCGGTCCGAGTGTACCTGACTACCATCCAGTAAAGGTACCTAAAAGAGACTTTGTGTGGTTGTGCATTACTCCAGGATTCAGCGCGCAGCGTCCCGCAGCTGCCTCACGACATCTTGCGCAGCTCCCGGCTCCGGGGATTCCCGCTCATCCTGTGGGGAGCGTTCCATCTCGCTGTGTACCATCCCCCGGAGACCCGAACAGCGCTGGTACCGTTACCAGAACACCCGCAGGTGGCGTCATGAAGACAAATCACCCCACTGTTCCGCCATTCCCCTATTGATCTGGACCACCGGGCCTACACCACCGCAGGCGCGGTTCCGTGACTGGAGGAGAAACAACGCCCGCTACGTGTACCCCCCGGCTACGGTGAGTCAGAATTTGGCGTCACGAACAGGATACGAGCAGGCCCGTTATCTCGGGTATTGTGTGCTATTTATTGACTGTAAATATCGAACTGTACATTTAGTCCGCCATTGCTGCGCGAAAAGGCGGGAAAAGAAGGGGCGTGACTGTACAGTGGGCGCGAAGATTGACCCCGCCCCCACGCTCTGACGACTTCCCCTGTACGCAGCAGGAACCGGAAACTCCCGTGGTGCCTCACTCCTCACCGCGAGGCCGACACTTCCGTTTGCAACCGAGGGAAAGGCTACGCTTAACTAAGGGGGAGCGACCATGAGTAACCCGGCTCCCGATCACGCGGTGCCCCCGCTAGACCAAGCGGCACCTCAAAATATACATCTAGATGGACAGCAACAAGTCGGCGGTATGCTACCACAACCCGCTCCGATTATGCCGATGTCTCTACCCTACGTTCCTAGTGCGACCTGGTTACCCAAGTACAGCGGTGTACCCAGCACCTTGGAAAACTTCCAGAGGAAGATATGCCAAGCCCTGGACATGTACCCGATGACCGGTAAGCAAAGAGCTTCAGTTATTATGGGACAATTAACCGGTGCAGCCGAACTGCAGAGCCGCAGCTGGCCTGTAGAAGTTCAGGAATCTGTGGAGCAGATATTCGCTAGATTAACCCGGGTCTTTGAGTGCCATACCGAAGCTGGATTAAGACTGTCATTCTATCGTTGTAATCAAGGGGCACAAGAAAGTGTCCTTGATTATTCACTGCGCTTGCAAGAAGCATACAGACTGTTAAAACAAGTCGATCCTGACAGTGCTCGAGATGAGAACAAAGCGTTAATTGGACAATTTATTGTGGGCCTTAAACTATCTGAGGATAGGAAGCAAGCAAGCTGGTGGTCCATACAAAACCCAGGCGCAGAGTTTGATACCTTGAGAGACTTAACAGTTTGGGGACAGCGACTCGCTGAAGTACCTGATCCCGCTTCGCAGCAGCAGCAGTACGCTGACACCCCTTCCGTGTCGGCAGCAACATCTCCAATCCCTGCGATTCAGTCCAGTGCACAGACTGTAACACCTGACCGGTTTGATCAACTGTGTGCTAATGTCGAGCAACTGATGAAGGACGTGGCCAAGCTACAAGCTGGGAGAAGACCCAAGACAGATGCAAGGCCATCGGACAAGATTCTACTCGCCGACAGTCCTGACGACGTCCCGTGGATGAGGAGAAAGACACAGCCGTCGCGAGGAAAACCTGCAGACCGCCGCAGTCCTGACAGACGCCGCAACAGTCAGCAGAACGACTTAGGAGGACGCAACCTGCAATCCCGTCCTTTAAACGAGCGACCCCTGGGCGAGAAGGGCCAACCCCAGGAGTAGACTGTGCAGGCCCTACGTCCAGCTGGGAACACAAGTATGTGGGAGACTGTCCATACTTACCAATCGTCATCGATGGCATCGCTATCTCCGCCTTGATAGACACTGGATCCCAGGTGACATCCATCCCCAGTACCCTTTACAAGCAGTTCTGGCCAGATGTTAAGCTAGAACCCCCAAATCTCGAGATGAACCTTGAAGCCACTAATGGTATTCCGGTTACCATAGAGGGACAGTGGGAAGCTACAGTAAAGGTGGGGAGGGTGCAGTTGAAAAACCAGGGTATCTTAGTGGTTCAGGATAAGCCTAACCACAAGGATCCATATGTCATATTGGGTACCAATGTCATGATCAAATGCCTCGATGAAGTGTTGTTTTTGCTCCAACAGAGTGCTGAAGCCGGTAAACCCAGAGAAAAGAGGGCTATCCAAAAGCAGATCAGAGCTCTGGTGTATCAACAACAGGTAACATTGTCAAATGGTGAGATTGGCAGAGTAAGGGTCACAGATCCCATTCCAATTGTGGTACCACCCAGAAGTGAAATGATGATCTGGTGTCGAGCAGCCATAGGCCTCAGAGGGCAGGACTACCAAGCTGTAGTAGAACCTGTAATGTCCGACAGTAGTCCTACGCTCTTGACAGCCAGAGGGTTAGTTGATGTAAGAAAGGGGAGAGTCCCCGTACGCATATTGAATTATGGTGATGACGAAGTCAGACTACCAAGATATGCAACTGTTGCTAAATTGTACCAAGTAAAAGATGATGCTGTGATTGATGTAAAATCCTCAAACCAAATAGTCACTGATGAACCCCCTCACTCCAAAGATCAGTTAGAGAAATGGTGTCAAGACCTCAGTGTGGGAACTGACAATACACCCTCTCACCAGAAAAATGGAGTATACCGGGTGGTTCGGGAGTATGAGCAAGTGTTCAGCAAACACCACTTGACTTTGGGAGGATTAAAGGGGTACAACATCATATCCCCACAAACAACCATGCACCCATCAAAGAAAGGTACAGGCCTATACCGCCCACTCACTACCAGAAAGCAAAAGAGATGCTTCAGGACATGAAGAATGCAGGAGTCATTAGGGATAGCTGTAGTCCCTGGGCCGCACCACTAGTCCTGGTTAAAAAGAAAGATGGTAGTATGAGGATGTGTGTAGATTATAGGCAAATCAACAAAGTCACACACAAAGATGCATACCCGTTACCACGCATAGAAGAGTCACTAGCTGCACTCAAATCTGCCAACTACTTCTCCACATTAGATCTTACTAGTGGGTACTGGCAGGTTGCCGTTGCAGAGGAGGATCGTGAGAAGACAGCCTTCACTACTCCCATGGGCTTATGCGAGTTCAACAGTATGCCATTCGGTTTGTGCAATGCCCCAGGAACATTTCAGAGACTTATGGAGTGTTGTTTGGGCCATAAGAACTTTGAGACTGTCTTGTTATACCTTGATGATGTCATTGTCTACTCTCAGACCTATGAAGATCACCTCCAACACCTGAGTGAAGTGTTCGAGTCACTGTCCAAGTACGGGATGAAACTGAAACCGTCCAAGTGCCACCTGCTGAAACCCAAGGTCCAATACCTAGGACATGTGGTCAGCGCCGAAGGCGTAGCACCGGATCCGGATAAGGTCACCGTCATCAAGGACTGGCCAGCACCCATCAATCACAAAGAGGTACGTCAATTTCTAGGACTGGTCGGGTACTACCGACGATTCATCAAAGGCTATACCAAGATAGCCGCACCTATGCAAGATCTCCTAGTAGGTCAATCCAAAAACGGCAAGATCAGGGGACCCCCGTTCCACTGGGGCCCAGAGCAGGACAAGTCCTTCCAAACGTTAAAAGATGCTTTAACTGGAGAAGAAATTCTGGCTTACCCTGACTACAATCTACCGTTTCTGTTGTACACTGACGCAAGTAATGAAGGTTTAGGAGCAGTCCTATCTCAACGTCAGCAGGGCAAGGAGAAGGTGATAGCCTACGCAAGCAGAAAGCTTCGTCCCACCGAAAGGAACCCGGAAAACTACAGCTCCTTCAAGCTGGAGTTCCTGGCCCTGGTCTGGGCGATCACAGAGCGTTTCAAGCATTACCTGGCATCCGCCCCGTTCACAGCTTTCACAGACAACAATCCTCTAACACACTTAGAGACTGCAAAGCTGGGAGCCCTAGAACAGCGTTGGGTAGCAAGACTCGCTAACTACGACTTCACTGTAAAGTACCGGGCAGGTCACAAGAACGGCAATGCTGATGCCCTGTCCCGAATGCCCCACCTTCCTGAAGAGGGAGAAGACATAGATGACCTAGAAGAGATTGAACTACCTGCTTTCCACCGTTCCGGTACAGCAACATGTCATCAGAGAAACCAGACACGTGTAGAGAGGACCGTGAACCCGTTACCTCACCATGACTGGAAGGAGGCTCAAGCCAACGACCCAGATGTCAGCCTGGTAAGGGATCTCATCACTCAAGAACACGCCAATATGGACTCTGATGCCTCACCAACTGCTAAACGCCTGTGGAAGGAGAAAGGAAGGTTGTTCGTCTACCAAGGTAAACTATGCAGAAGATACCTCAATCCGAGAACCCATGAACTCATCTGGCAGATTGTAGTTCCCAAGACTGAAGTCCAAATGATCCTTGAAGCATACCATGATGATGCAGGACACTTTGGATGGAAGAAGCTGGAGAGACTCCTGAAGGATCGGTTCTACTGGGTCGGTATGAGAGGCTCCATTGACAAATGGTGTAAAAACTGTGGACCATGTCACCTTCGAAGAAAAGACCATCTAACTCAGAAAGCTCCGTTGCAACCAATCGTTACCACCAAACCTCTTGAAATAGTTGCTCTCGACCACGTGAAGCTTACCCCAAGTCGAACCGGGTACACCTACGCTCTCACCATCGTTGATCACTACTCAAGGTTCCTGGTAGTCGTTCCAGTTAAGGATTTAACTGCTGAGGTAGCAGCAAAAGCGTTCCAGAGTTACTTTTGTCACCCCCATGGGTATCCAGACCAGGTCTTAACTGACCAAGGGCCAGCCTTCGAATCAGCTCTGTTCCAAGAATTCTTAGGGCTGTATGGGTGTAAGAAAATCCGCACAACACCTTATCATCCTCAGATGAACGGTTTATGTGAGAAGATGAACCACATAGTCATTGACATGCTCAAGACCTTACCAGTTGAAGAGAGAAATCAATGGCCAGAGAAACTTCCAGATCTCGTGGACATCTACAACCACATACCTGTCAGTTCGACAAATTACACACCTGCTTACTTGATGAGAGCAAGACCAGGTAAACTGCCTATTGATTTGCAGATGGGAACCATTGAACCCACAGAGGACTCTTCTGATGAAGACTGGGTCAGCCAACGCCAAGAAAAGTACAGAAAAGTACAAGAAAGCGTGGAAAGGAACCTTGAAATCAGTAGGACCAAACAAGAGAAAGACTTTAACAAACACGCTTCAGCTGAACCACTAGCTATAGGTGATGTGGTGCTGAAAAGAAAAAGAAAAACTAACAAATTGGATAACAGTTGGGAATCCATGCCCTACACCATTATGCCGTCACACTTTGATAACTCAAAAACTTGTGTTATTAGCAAAGACAATGGGAACACTATTGCAACTGTCTCAAGGGATCATTTGAAGAAATGTCCGCCACAGTTAATCCCACAAGCAACCAGTTACCCTACTGTAACTACAGATGAAGAAACAAAAGAAAATCTAGTCCTTACAGAAATTGGATACTTACCAGCTGATTGGCCACAAATAGGTGATGCATTCCTCATACCAGTTATGCACTTCTACCAGCCTACAGAAGGTCAGCCAAAGCCAAATCCAATTCCACAAGTCCAACAAGAAGAAGTCCAAGTGCAAGATTTGCAGCCTGTTATCATGGAACCAGAGATTCCTGTAATCGGTCAGCCTGCTAGTCCCACAGTAAGAGAAGCCATTTCTAATCAACTACCTACAGAGGTCAGTCCAGTTGATAGACTCCGCACTTACTATGGTCTTACACAAAGCAGACATAGAGAAGTACCAACCACTTCGTACACTACACAAACAGCTTTTGAAACACCCACACTACGCAGATCCACACGTAGTACATTAGGTCAACCCCCACAAAAACTTGGAGAATGAGTTTAAAATGTAGTGGAAAATGTAACCTGTAAGTGTTGTAAATATTAACCAGTTTTCAAAAACCTGTAAAAAGTAGTGTACAGAAGGGTGGAGGAACTGGGCTATGTCCCAAGTATACTAAGTTGGGAACAGAAAGCGCCTGGTAAGGTATAGAAGGTTAGTACCGGCCTCCCAAGCAGAGACACCCGTAGGGAATGTATAAAGTTTACCATGTATCCCTGGACTTTACCTTTTTTTTCCCTTTCCATAAACTTTGAACAATTGTCACAGGACTTGTGTGACCACTAACTTTACCTTTTCCCAGCCTGCGGCAGATGGACTAGTGCCGTACGGACTGCTTTTCACCTTTTCCACATTTTTCACTCCTTTTCAGTGATTTTTGTGTTTTCTTTAAGACTTTGTAAATTGAATGTTATAATATGCTTAGTGTTAAGTTGTAAAAAGAACCTTTTGCTCAGCCGGGAGAACTGAGGTTAACTAAGGGGGAATGTGGCACCCTGGCACCTGTTGGGCACCACAGAAATCCTTAGGTACAAATGGAGTAAGTAACAGCACAGCAAAACCACAACACAAACAACACTTAGAACACCTGGTTTCAACCCCGAGCCTCTAGGGGGAGCTACACTGGTGACTTCTAACCAGTTCCCCCTATAAATAGAGTCTTGGAGGGAGAAACTTCAGAGTGTGCAGTCACTTCAGAACTGTGAAGAGGGTGTGTGTGATCTACAGCCTTATGAGACACACACTAGGCCCCAAACAGCCTGTTAGCAAGTGGTAATCCCTGCAACTGGGATAACAGGAAAGGAGAAGCACCTCTCAGGAATACAGAGTTAATCCAACTCTTTCCAAATCATCCGGTTACTGGAACCGAAGCTGTGGGAGCTACGAAGCCCTCACAGAGAACCAGCTACATCCAACAGGAGGTTTAGCCACCTGTTCCACCTGATGCACCCACCCACGAGAGCCCAGGGAAGAGTACTGATCCTGCTCAGACCCTTTTACAGTGCCCTCAGTGCTGCTAACCAGGTGAAGCAAGTTCCATTGAACACCCTGCCCGGTCCGGCTGGATTCCACGTCCACCCGACCTTAGCACCAGAAGTAGAGAAAGGAAGCCTAACACTGCTTGCTGTGAAACTCCATAAGTACCAACTTCACTATCCCGGTCCGAGTGTACCTGACTACCATCCAGTAAAGGTACCTAAAAGAGACTTTGTGTGGTTGTGCATTACTCCAGGATTCAGCGCGCAGCGTCCCGCAGCTGCCTCACAACATCTTGCGCAGCTCCCGGCTCCGGGGATTCCCGCTCATCCTGTGGGGAGCGTTCCATCTCGCTGTGTACCATCCCCCGGAGACCCGAACAGCGCTGGTACCGTTACCAGAACACCCGCAGGTGGCGTCACGAAGACAAATCACCCCACTGTTCCGCCATTCCCCTATTGATCTGGACCACCGGGCCTACACCACCGCAGGCGCGGTTCCGTGACTGGAGGAGAAACAACGCCCGCTACGTGTACCCCCCGGCTACGGTGAGTCACCTACCTCTGGCGCTGTATCCAACTCATCCAGGGCCCTGGTGCGGAGGCTAACTGGTAATAAAAGAGTTAGGGCCAGCTTTGTGTTATCAACTGGCCCTAAGCCCGAAATTCATGGGTTCATGCCAATATTAGACATGACCACCATGAATTTCTAGTGAATTTTGTAAAAAAAAACACAACACACAGAAAAAATATTTTATTAAAAATAAAACAAAAAATACACTTAGACTCCATCTTTATTAAAAAATCCTCTTCTGTCTGACGTAGTCCTATCAGGTGTTCTTCTTTAGCTCAGTAACATCTCTGGTAGAGAACCTCTGCCAGAGATGTAGCTGAGCTGTGCAGCCCTGGGAGAGTTCATGTGAATTCATGCTGCATGAACTCACATGAACTTTCCTTGACAGCACCGCGGCTTCTTCAAATGAACAGCTGATCTGCATTTGAAATAACAGGCAGGAAAGCCAGCGGTGAAGACACCGCCGGCTTTCCTGCTGTTTTCTGTGCTCCAGCTCCGTGATGCCCCCTCCCTGCTCCCTGGAGCTGTCCCCCCACCTGATCCTAACTTAGGATCAGGCAGGGAGGTGGCAGGAGGGCGATGAGGGGACATCAGGGTGCAGGGAGCATACAACACAGCAGGAAACCCAGCGGGGCAGTCTTCTTACAGACGCCGGCTTCCCCGCCCTGCTCCTCCGCTCCCTGCTCCCTGGTGCCGCTCTCATGCCTGATCCTGACTCAGGATCGTGATGGGAGGAGCGGAGGATGGAGATGGGAGGCTTCAAGGGGCTGAGGATCGGGCTGAATTATTGTTTAAAAGCCGGCGGCTTTTTACTGCTGGCTTTTAAACAATCATGCCCCCATTTCAGCCTTTTCCTCTGCCCCCAGACCATTTTATAGGGTCCTTTTGGTGATTGAAGCGTTATTGAACATAACCTTGAACTGCCGAATTTGAAGCTAATTGTTCGCATTCGTTGAATGGCTCAAACACCGTCCAAAACAGCTCGAATTTGAGATTGGTGAACATTTCGAATCGAACATCGCTCATCTCTACTTAAGTGTCTTCTTATGATTGCAGGAAAACTCCTCTCCATAAGGTAGATAGCAGGTCCCCAGACCTCGTCTTAGCCCACTCACACAGCCAGATCAGAATATCCCACACACTACACTGATGAGGGGTAGTTACCCTGAAAGCGTCTGTAGTTTGGGGTTCTGATCTGGCACAAATCCCCTAGTGACATTAAAAAGCTTGTTAGAAAGCGACTATGACTTTGAGGAGCTACTTAAAGGTGGCGCTGGAGTTCATCCACTTCCTTACTGAAGTGAAAATTTGTATCTTTCCTAGAGTTGGGATGTGGCTTTAAATCTCCTTACCTACTTAACTGTCTTCTTATGGTTGCAGGAAAACTCCTCTCCATAAGGTAAATAGCAGGTTCCCAGAAACAGACAGTAAAATTTGACAAGCCTTTCATTTTATTTGGAGGTCAGTAAATGACTGGTTATTGCATATAAATGAACATAACAAAATGATACGTTGTGTTCAGTAGGAATAAGAACCCTGTAGAAAGATATCAAGAGTATGAACTTATTTTATATTCATGCTTTCTTTGAAATATTGATATTGTCATTAATGGCATAACATCCATAAGGTTACATATGACAGTTTATAAGTTGAAACCAGTGCTGACACTTTGTTTGTGCACTAACAAAGAAACATTATGAATAATATTCTCTCAGTGAATATACGGGAAATCAATGCTTTTAAAATATTAACCACAGGTTGTGTAGATAAAGTGTTGAGTCAGTAAAACATCACATTGATCTTACGCTGTATTATATTGGCTCTGTAATCTAATTAAACTATGATAATTTCATCATCCGTTCATTTGATTGCCTCAATGTTGGGTAATAGCTGGTCTTTATTGTAAATATTGGGAGACTTAATAGAACAGTTGCCAAGATAAAGTGGTTATTTTTGCTATATTGACTTAACAAAGACTAGATCCCTTTTAGGAATCTCCCACCTAATGAAATATTGATACAAACTGCCACAAATAACTGGTTATCCAGGGCCACCATGGACAATAGTAAAAGATGGCTATAAACTCTAAAGCACTTGTGTTCTTTAGTTTTATACCCACATGTTGCTGATCCTGAAAATGCAGCTGTCATGCGGTGTTCCATTCTACATTCACTTGGTGTCATGGCGACTTCAGACTCTGTTCACACTATGGAATCTGACAAATTATCTTGTGCCTCTAAAGCCCCCGTCACACGGGGCGACATCGCCGCCCATTACAGAGGCGACGTGTGGGTGTGGCCTAGCGCCGGCGTCATCGCCCCTACGTCTCCTCATGTAAGGGGGCAATGTCGGCGGTGCCGAGCGGTCGCCTGGTTTCAGAGCAGTGCTCTGAAACCAGGCGACCATCATGGGGCGATGTGCACACATCGCCCCATGTAACCAGGCACCGGCAAACCTGTCTGGTGATGGGAGCCATATACTCCCATTGTCCTGCATCGCCGCTGGGGTTTCCAGACACCCTGGCGACGATGCCGCCAGATAGCTCGCCGGCACGGGGCTGGAGGTGTCGCTCCGTGTAAATTTGGGATGGCGGCGCTGGCGAGGTGCCAAAAATGTGTGCACACCTGCCAGTCGCCGCCAACATCCCCAGCCCCGTCGCCTGGTGTGACGGGGGCTTAAGGGTACCATTACATGCAAATTCACTTGCAACTTACTGGTTGCAGTGAAATTATGGACACATTGTTCCATTTTATTGCCGTGTACAAATGTAACAATGTGTCCATGATTTCACTGCAACCAGTAAGTTGCAAGTGAAATTGTATGCAATGTTGCGACGTGTAATGGTAACCTAAGTTGCTCAGTCTTTTGGCAGCAACTTTTCTTGAGCTTACTGGTCATCGGTCTGGCAGGATTTAATTCCCAGCTGGCTGGTGATTTGCTGCTGGGGTCACAGGGGCTGACTCCCTATCACAGCCGCCTCCACCTTTTACATAATGGTGGAACTGTGTCTACTGTGGCAAGTATAGCTCTTGCGCTGCTTCAGCAATACTGGTCTTGTTGTGCGGTTATCCAGTGTTTTGGTGAACAGTTGTATGCTTTCTGTTGTGTACTGGATTTTCCGTTGTTGTGCGTTTCCACTCTGCACCTCGTTTCTCCCTGTGTGCTGTTGTGTATTACCCAAATGTGGACAAGCTGCACGTTTGAGCTTTTGTTCTCCCTGTCTTACTCTTTTGTGTGGGATTCTTTCTCCATTCCTGGCCCTTATCTCTGTTAAGGGGAGAACAGTTGTTATCCAGGGCTACTAAGAGGCCATGCCTATGCTGGTGGTCCTGATCTAGCCAACATCAGGCATACATCTGGAAAAAGTGACACTGAAGGATCCTCTAGTCTGAGGGTCAGATCAGGCTTCTGGTGATCCCTACTTCCAGTGATTGAATCAGTCTCCCTGACAACATTTGTCTAGCACCTCCGCTATTAGCAAGACAGATCAAGAATACAGGTTTTACCTCCCTGACAATATATTCGGCCCACTATATTAGTACCTCATGCATCCACTTACTTCTCTTGCTAAGCAAATGAAGGTTTTGTCACTACAGTTAGTGGAGCTTAAAGGGGCAGTTCAGTTGAAGGCTCAGTCAGTTTCCTCAGTGCAGTCCAGAGCTCTGGCCAGTGCACCTGAGCCTAAACTGCCTTCGATGATCACAGTATGTTTGTCACCTTCCGGAAGTGTGGCACCCTGCCCACACAGGTAGCCACAGATCTCTCTAATGCACAGCTGGGTTTCAACAGCAGGTACCTACTACATACAACACCTTCCACCCCGGCACAGTAGGGGGAGCCCAACTTTCTGCCCTTAGGCAAGATCCCCTATAAATACTGCTGCGGGGGGAAGAGTGAGTCAGAGTGTGCAGACGCTAGGAGAGCTGCGAAGACGTCCTGGTGATCGGTGCCGAGTTTAGGCCCGAATCAGTGACTCGGAGTGGCCCTTCTACGTCCGGCCAGCCTAAGTGGGACTGAAGGTGAGGAGCAGAGAGAGCTAAGGGGGAGCAAGGAACTTGGAGAAAAGATTCACCCAGAGAATCACCGGATATTGGGGATCCGCACCTGTGGGGGACTATAGGACCACAGAGAACCCCGTCACACCGTGGAGGCTTCGGCTACCTGCTTTGTTCCCCCCCTGTGAGTCAATAGAGGGAGCCAGACACAGCAGACAGCACCGCAGTGTTCAGCAAGGGTAACCCAGAGACCGCACAGAAGGGAAGGCAGACACTACAGTCAGGAAGAGAGAGGAGGCAAGTCTGGCTGCAAGCAGGCTGTGCTTCAACCATCACTGCAGAGCAGAGGAGGCCTTATACCCACTTGCTGTGGGGACTCACTGTGCAACCCTGTCACCCGTCGGTGCCCTGCACATATTTACCTGCAAAACATCAGTAAAAGGTAAAGGAGACTTCTTCTTGTGTGCGTGCATCCTTCTTCTTCATTCACTGTGCCCCTCATAGACTGTTCCAGCACTCCCTGTACTGTCCCAGCTCCCCTCCAAGCTGCCCCTCTTCACATTGCTGCCCCGGAGGTCTAGTCCTGCCTCCGGAGGACTACAACATCTCAGCCGCAATACCACCGACCTCCGGAGGGTTGTGGCGGTGCTGGTGCTACTTCACCAGGAACTCCAGGTGGCGTCATGACAACTAACTTTGTAAATAATCCCCTGTACACATCAACCCCTTTTTCAAGAGAATAGCTCACAGGATACGGGATCAGGCGCGGCCGCCATTCCCCATGACACAGTTAACCCCCAATGGCCCGATACCCGAGTACCCCACACCCTAGGCGACACAGAAGGCCTACAAATTATATTTCTGTGTCCGCTCTCCTCTCGGAGTGAGTCACAGTGTGTGGGTATAATAGTCTCTATGCTAAGTGGTGACCCTCAGTTGTGGGCATTTTCCCTGCCTTTTACTCTCCCTGTGTTTTGGTCAGTGGACATTTTTTTTCTGCTTTTAGCCTCATCTATAACGACCCTGATAAGGTGTCATTGTCCAAGGCAAGATCTGTTCACTTAAATGGGGGAATTGGCTGGTGCAAATACTGTGCTGAATTCCGGCGCTGGTCGGTGGATGCATAATGGAATGACCCTCCTCTCAAGAGCCAGTTTTTTAGGGTGTTTCCAAAAGATTTAAGGAGGCCTTTGTTATGTATGCAACCCCTGCCATTCTGGAGTGTACTAAGGCTCTACTACTCCACATTGACTACAGTTTTTGACAGACATTTCTGGATAGCAAATATATCTGAGGGGGGCAGCTACCTCAGTTTAATCACCAGTGACCTCAATTGAGACCATGCAACTCAGTGGGACCTCTGAAGTAAAGAAAGATTCCGTTACTCCAAAAACAAGTGGGACTTTTTTTTCTGCAGAACAAGGGGACATTTTATTAGTACTTATTCTTTTGTTCCTAAGAGAGGTAGGTCATTGGAAAACTGTTAGCATCAGGGGAGTTGTTTGATTCCAGCCTGGTTATCTCCTCCACAGTGGTTTTTCAGTGTATTTTACCTGGCAAGGTAAAAATTGGAGGCCAAGAGATCTCCATTAAGGTCCTCCTGCATAGTGGCACAAGGGCCAATATCATCCATGAACATTTTACCCACTCTTACTGTTGGCCTAATGCATATTGATCTGTATGTATTGCAACAACTATTGTTTGTTTAGTATGATGTGATTTTATGTCTGCATGCATATTGTTCAGATGTCAACAAAGGTAAAAAAAAAAAAGAAAAAAAGGTCCTCAGTCAGAGACCGGATGTCCCTCCCCCTGCTCCCTGCATGCACATTCTAGTGTGGAACTGAAGTTGAAGGTCACAGCAGATCTCTCTCTCTCTCTCCAGAAACCAGATTGATCTTATTCTCATGTTATAAGCTGGATGTTGTTAATGCTGAATAAATGAACATTCTCTGTTGCTCGCTGTGGACATCACGCTGATTAACGCGCTGCTAACAGGTTATGGGACAAGGAGTCACAGAAGTCCCAACCTCCAGAGCACAGAGATAGAAAGACAACAGCAGACTGAGAAGAAGTAAAGATGGCCACTACCAGCAGCTCAGCAAAGTTTACAGTGCCAAGCCTGAATAACCAGAACTACCAATCCTGGAAATTCAAGGTGAAGATGCTGCTGATAAGAGAAGGTACGTGGAAATACACTCAGGAGCCCAAGCCTGACCCAGTACCACAGGACTGGCTAGAGATGGATCAAAAAGCACAGAGCACCATATCACTCAGCATAGAGGATGATCAGATTGTGCATGTATGTAAGTGTGAATCTGCAAAGGAAATGTGGGAGCAGCTGCAGAAAGTACATGAGAGGATAAATCTAAGTAACAAACTCCATCTAATGAGAAAGCTATATCAGTCTATGCTACACAGTGACCAGGACATGCAGGACTACATTAGAAGCACTCTAGAGACCGTAGAGCGCCTGCGGGGCATTGGGGAAGATATGAAGGACTTCCATGTAGCAGCACTACTACTTAGTGGTTTCCCAGAAAGCTATGACACGCTTGTAACTGCACTAGATGCACGCCCAGATGATGAGCTTACATTGGAGTACGTCAGAGGAAAGCTTGTAGATGAATATAAGAGAAAGGCAGAAAGTGTGAGCAGCAAAGTATGCAACAAGGAAACTGCTTTACAAACACAGGATGAGCCCACCAGCAGAAACCACCCTAAAGAAACACATGCATGTTTTGTATGCAAGAAGCCAGGTCATTTAAAAGCTGAATGCAGAGTCTGGAAAGCTAAAATGAATCAGGTGAAGAAGCAAAACAGTAAACAAAGAGTTAAGAGTGCTATATTTGAAAATAATGATCCTGTAAATACTGAGGCTGCATTCACATTAGTCAATGCATTTAAATCAAAGCATGCGTGGTGTATAGATTCTGGTGCGACTGGTCACATGACCAATGACAGAGACTTCTTTACTAAGCTTAACCAAAGCAAGTCAAAGAAAGTGATAATGGCGAATGGTCAGTGTATGAACTCAGAAGGCATAGGAGATGGTTATATTGATTGTAACATCTCTGCAACGCAAAGCAGAATGATTCCTGTGAAGGATGTGCTATATGTGCCTAGTCTTGAAAGTAATCTATTATCCGTGAAAAAGCTTACAAAACGAGGGAATGAAGTTACGTTTAAGCACGATAGCTGCATCATCTCAAAAGAGGGTCACACACTAGCAAAAGGAAAAATCAAAGATGAACTGTATCAGTTGAAAAGTAAAGAGTGTGTATGCACAGCTAAGCAAGAAATGCACAAGAACTGTATTCATGTATGGCACAGACGGCTTGCACATGGGACCCAGAAGCAATAAGAAAGTTATTTCAAGAGCACTTAGCTGATGATATTACAATTGATCCATGTAACCAGACAATGAGGTGTACCAGCTGTATCAAAGGGAAAATATCCAGAAAGGCCTTTCCTAACAAAAGTACTACAAGAACAGAACAGCCACTAGATTTAATACACACAGACATCTGTGGCCCAATGCGTATTCAGACCCCTGGAAAGAAGAGATATTTTCTTACATTCATTGATGACAATTCAAGATACACAGTTGTCTATCTACTTCACAGCAAAAATGAAGTTCCAGAGAAACTTGAAATATATCTAGCTGAAGTATATAACAAGTTTGGGAGAATGCCAAAAATTCTACATGCAGATAATGGGACTGAATATACAAGTAATGAGACACAGAGCATTTTAAAGAGAAATGGAATCATATTTCAGACTACTGTACCATACAACCCTGAGCAAAATGGTGTAGCAGAAAGAAGGAACCGAACACTCTGTGAAAGCGGAAGGAGTATGTTATTTGATGCAAATCTGCCTACAGAATATTGGGGCGAAGCTATTATGACGGCTTGCTATCTTCAGAACAGACTACCAGGTAAAGCGACAGAGAACTCCATTTGAGCAATGGAATAGTGCAAAGCCAAAACTACAGCACATAAGGATTTTCGGAAGCAAAGTATTTGCACACATTCCCAAAGAAAAACGAACTAAGTGGGAATCTCACGCTAAGGAAGGCATTCTGGTAGGTTACAGTGAAACCCACAAAGGTTATAGAATTCTACACCCAGAGACAAACAAGGTCACAATAAGCAAAGATGTAGTGATTGATGAAAATTTTGTGTCACCCAAGTTTTGTGATATTATGCCAGTAGTCCAGATGAAGCAACAACAACAATCTCAGTCACAGTCACAAGACAACGAAAGGGAGAATGTAGAAGTCTGGCTAGATTCTTCAACCACTAAAGGAACAACAAAAAGCCTAAGTGAACCTGAAATCAGACGATCGTCAAGATCAAACAAAGGAATACCAGCTAAACGTCTATCCTACATTGTCAAGACACTACCGGAGTCAGAGCCACAGTCATGGGATGAAATGCAAAAACTGCCTGCTCATGAAAGAACAAAGTGGATCAATGCCGCTAATGAAGAAATGAACTCGCTTCATCAACTTCAAACTTGGAAACTCACTGAGTTGCCACAGGGTAAAAAAACAATCAAGTGCAAGTGGGTATTTAAAACCAAATATAACTCTGAAGGTAAAGTCCACAGATTTAAAGCGAGGTTGGTCGCAAAAGGATAGTCTCAAAAATATGGCGAGGACTATGATGCTACTTTTTCCCCAGTCGCCAAGCAGACAACATTTAGAGCCGTGATGGTCGTAGCTGCTGTACAAAAGATGTTTGTCCGACATTTGGATATCAAAACTGCATTTTTAAATGGTGACATTGAGGAGGACTTATATATGACTCAACCTGAAGGTTATATAAAGGAAGGTGAACAGAACCTTGTTTGCAAACTACAAAAATCTCTTTATGGTCTTAAACAATCGGCAAGAGCATGGAACACCAAAATGAACAAAGTCTTGTTGGAAGAAGGATTTAAATGAGATCCAGCGGATCCATGCTTATATACGAGATATACAGATGGAAAGTGGATGTATATTCTCTTATATGTGGGCGATGTAATTGTAGTTCATCAAGAAGAAGCCGAAATTGGGAAAATTACTAAGATTTTGAACCAGCATTTTGAAACAAAAGACCTTGGAAATGTAACATATTATCTAGGGATCCATATCCAGAGAGAGGAAGATGGAAGTTTTCTTCTAAATCAAAGTGCAAAAATTAATTCAATTTTGAATCAGTTTGGAATGACAGAAGCCAAAGGTGTATCAACGCCAATGGAATCATCCTACCTGAAACTGGAAGAAGATGACCTGTTGCCTAACAATGAGAAATATCGACAGGCAGTGGGGGCACTTCTATACATATCGACTATGACTCGACCAGACATTACAACAGCAGTTAGAATATTGTGCAGATATGTGGAGAAATCGCGCCAAAAGGACTGGAACGCCGTTAAAAGAGTTCTCCGATATTTAAAAGAGACACAAGGGGTAAATTTAAAATTATCTGCAGCAGGAAATCTAAAGCTCACCGGCTAAGCTGACCCAGATTGGGCTGGTGATTTGCATGATCGTAAATCCACAAGCAGATACGTATTTAAACTTGGAGAAAGTTCAATCTCCTGGTCTTGTAGAAAACAAGTATCTGTTGCTTTGTCATCCACAGAAGCTGAGTATGTGTCCGCAGCCAATGCAAGTCAGGAGATCATTTGGCTAAGACAAGTGATGGATGATCTTGGTAAACCGTTAACTCAGCCAACGGTGATATATGAGGACAACCAAGGATGCATTAAACTTGCATGCAGTGAGAAGATCAGTGCTAGAACTAAGCACATCGACGTAAGATATCATCATCTACGTGATTTGATAGATCGTGACATAATTCAGTTTGTTTATTGTGAGACAGATAAGATGGTAGCTGACATTTTGACCAAGTCATTGCCACGACCTAGGTTCCAAGTATTGAGAACCGCTATGGAACTAACAGAATAAGTAGTTGTTGAGTGGGGATGTTGGCCTAATGCATATTGATCTGTATGTATTGCAACAACTACTGTTTGTTTAATATGATGTGATTTTATGTCTGCATGCATATTGTTCAGATGTCAACAAAGTTAAAAAAAAAAAAAAAAAGGTCCTCAGTCAGAGACAGGATGTCCCTCCCCCTGCTCCCTGCATGCACATTCTAGTGTGGAACTGAAGCTGAAGGTCACAGCAGATCTCTCTCTCCTTCTCCAGAAACCAGATTGATCCTATTCTCATGTTATAAGCTGGATGTTGTTAATGCTGAATAAATGAACATTCTCTGTTGCTCGCTGTGGACATCACGCTGATTAACGTGCTGCTAACACTTACAGGTCAAGAGTTGACCATCTGTTATTTTTTGTTTAACACCAGTCTCTATATAAAAAAGTTGTTTCACTTGATCTTTTTTTAGGATACATTCCAGATGATGCACTTAAACTTAATGGGTGCCATTAACGATGAGCAGAAATGTAAAACCAAATTCAGAATGTGATAGGGCAGACCGAAATAGTAAAATGAAAAACACCTGAAGAGGAGTGAACCAAGAAGGGAGAACAAAGTCAATTAAAACCATCAGCATTTGGATAAGGAAGAAAAGGCAATATCTAAGCAGAAAGAGGAATTGAACATGCAGCAACAGGTCAAGGGATCGAATCCTCAAACATAGCTATGACAATTCTACATGGAGTGCTTTGTGGGGCCCATTATACTATATAGAAAGCTATGTGGCAGCCAATATAATTTTTGGTGGGCTATGTAGGGGGCATTATAATATATGACTATGTGGAGGCTATTATTCTATTGTCATAGCTATGTGGGGGACATTATAATATTTGTAAAGATTTGTGGGAGCCATTTCTAGCAATTATACAGTGTGAATGTTTATGTTGGGACCATCATATTGTGTAGGGTCCATTATACTGTTTAGTGGGTAATGGGAGCAATTATATGGTTTGGGGACCATTTAACTGTATGCATACCCATTATACTGCATAGAGGGCTTTGTGGGAGTCACAGTTGTGGAATCGTACTGTATTAGTGGAGAAGAGGGGGTGTACTGGAGGGTTTTCATACTGTGGGTGTGGAGGGTACTGTAGAGAAATTCACTTTGGGGGTGTTATACTGTGTATGTGGGGCTCTTTTGTTGGCATCATATGTTAAGGCTGCAATGAAAGGGAATCTAGGGCTTCAATAGGATGAACATTACTTTCCAAGGGCTGTAAAGTTGTAAAATATGCTTTTCTGTGACCCCATTGAATTAATTTTTTTAGGACACTGCAAAGATAAAGGAGACTCTAGGCTATGTTCACATGTAGCATTTTATTTTGCTGTTTTTTAAAGCAAATGGGAAGAGGCATTTTACTGTACCATCCACAGCTATAACATTTCAGAAATCTCATGCACACTTTTTTGTAACTGAATTTAAGAACTGTAGCATTTTTAAATATGCTTCATATCAGTTCTTTTAGCATTTTGTCAGCGTTCTTTCCCCATAGAGATAATGCAAGAACTCTACCAATAATGCAGCAAACAGCACACTTATAGATAATAAAGAGTATTCTGATTGTAATTATCATAATTTTACAGTTTGCAATGAATGCAGCTTATGTCTTATCAGAATTATTGGCTGTAGACATGTATCACTTATAACCATAATGATGTATTCCACATGTAACAACAAAAGTTCAGCTCACTTCGTTATGTCCATGTTCCTTTGGCTGATCACCGGCGCACAGAGCCGCCCTGGCACTGGCGGGAAGCAAATCCAAAGTAGCAGAAGATCCCCAGCGACCACAGGATAGAAGGAATGGTGAAACTGGAAGTGTTATTAGTCTTTACATTAAGAACAGAGACAAGCAGACAGTGGTAATCCCAGTACGGAGATGAAATCTCACGTGTTTCAATTTATGTCATGAATCCATGACTGAGACTGGGATTTCATCTCCGCACTAGGGTTACCACTGCCTACTTCTCTTCTTAATGTAATGACTAAGCACACTTTTAGTTTTACCATTCCTTCTCTCCTGTGGTCGCTGGAGATCTACTGCTACTTTGGAGATTATTTATTATGGTTTTTCAATGTTTCCGTAAAAAATCTTGTCTTTCCACAACTTTTTGTTACGCTGTCCAGAAAAAATAAAAAATCAAGTTGGCAACCCAGATGGAGCATTGTAGAAAACTATACACTCAATGCTATAACAATTCTTGTGTATAGAGTTTCATGGAGATTTGTAGTAGTATGGGCCAAAGAGTAACATATGGTACTGTATTCAAAGTTATACAACACTGTAACAAAGCCAGGTAAGACTGGGTTAAATCCTAGCACTGTGGACCTTAATTGATGCACCTGGCTAGCTTTGACTAAGAAGTATTGCATGTGTTTACCTGGCTCTCTCACTCTGTTAGGGCAGAGACACACTATGCATGCTGCATGTGAGTATCTCACATGCTTCTCACATGTCTCGCCTGGCCCGGCCCCTTCCTCTCTGGACAGGAAAGTGTCAGCTGATTGTATTACTATGCAGTTCCACACTCTATTCCAGAGAGACAGCGGCCAGTAAGACATGCAGGAAACATGCAAGGATATTGCATACAGCTTGCATAAGTGTGTCTCTGTTCTTAGGGTGATTGAGCAGAGAGCAGTGTGTGCAAACGGCTGAGTGATCAGGCTTTTCAGTGAGAGCTGTGCACAGAGTTGAATACTTCCATTTAGTGTTGGAAGCTCCTGGAGCCAAAGCTGAAGGAGAAACTGAGACTAGTAGGACCATATCCCTAAATTGTGAAAACTTTACTCCAGGAAAAGGACTATAATCTGTTTGGCTCAACCGATACTGACATATATGTGCCTGCTAAATGAAATGTTTATTTGCTGTTAAACCTGTGTGGCCAGAAGAGACTGTTTTGGTTGTTGAATCAATCAAAATTTTAATAATTAAACTGCACATTTTGATCAAACCACATTGCTTTGTCTGAATCCCTAAAATAAGTGTTTTGCATGCGGGGCAGAAGCCCCAAAGAGCACATGTGCTTAAAGATTAAACACTGAATCTCCTGGGTAAAGGTTGCTACAACATTGCAAACATAGTCAAAAAGCATGGGTGAGCTTGATAAGCAATTAGTTCAGCAGCAGGCCCAACAAAAAATTTAAAAACTCCAAAAGAAGCAGTTACAGCAGCAGATGACTCTCTTCTAGGCTTGGGAGACAACACTTTATGCCAGCGAAAGTGACGGTACCTGTGTTAGAAGGACTGTACTGGAGGCCTTCCAGGAAATTACTCTGGAGGACGATGTTGAGGCTTTCCTGACTGTCTTGCAAAGGTGGTAGAAAGTGAGAAACTGTCCCCAGAACAATGGGCAAAAGTCTTAAGGCCACGTCACACGCATCAATCTTATGAGCGATATCGCTTAAGCGATCTGCTTTTTTGATCGCTTAAGTGATATCGTCTGTGCGTCGCTGCGTGTAATCAAGCGATTTTACAATGTAAAATCGCTTGATTGATTGATTGCAGATTTGTGAGCCGGAGCTCAAATCAAGCGATAAACGCTTGATCAATCTGCAGCATCGTGGTGTGTGACACCACGATGAACGATCTCCCAGCGGCAGAGCCTATGCTGGGAGATGGTATCTATGGTAAACGTCGGGTTACTAAGCGCCGCGCGGCGCCTAGTAACCCGACGTTTACCATAGTTACCAGCAATCTCGCTGGTCCACATCGCTGGTGAGTCTGCCTGTGTGACAGCTCACCAGCGATGTGACGATATTGTTAACAATATCGCTCATAAGATTGATGCATGTGACGTGGCCTTAAGCCCCATATTTTGCTGGGGAGCTGTTAAGCATAACTCTGGCAATCAGGGTGCGACAGGTGCACCTCTTTTGCTACCAAAAGACAAGCTTCCTTGGTCTCTATTCTTTGACCGGTTACCTCCTGTTGCAATGACTGTGAACTGTGAGCTGCTCTCTGGGCCAAAAAATAGTGTTAGCAGACCAATTAATCTATGCACTTATTGAAATCTGTGCAAAGCTGGGTTGCCCAATGGACAGCTCCATAGACCGGCATTTCTCATATTTTGCACATCCCATGTGCAGTGCTGTACCATTTTCTCATGAGGAACCTCAGCTGTGCCAGGTGGCAGTAAACAGGGTGACTGTACTCCATGACTCAGGGAGTTTGATGACCTTACTAAGGGCCACACGTCTGCTTGTGCTATTTCTTGAGATGGGGTGGTGGTAAGGTCTATGGTGTTGCCAAGAATTACTTCATGTCATCATATACACAGAGTGTGGTTCTTTGTCCCACAGAGTGAGAATGGTCAAACACTTGTTGCTTACTATTCGGTGGCATTTTCTTTTTTTCTGAGACATGGGGTAAAGCTGTAACACCCAGTCATCTGATATATTGCCAGGAACTAGCTGTGGAAACAAGGTTACATGATGTAAACAATAAAATTCCTTTCAGGGTACTGGCTAGAAAGGAGGATGAAGATGCTTCCCCTAAAGCCAATACCTCTTACCCCTTACCTGGAGGAGTTCCAGGAGAACTTTGGAACTCTCCAGCTTAGAGACTTAATTGTATGAGGTACCCTGGAAAATGTAAATGTGTTAAATGATGTTCCTCAGGAGACAATAGTTGTCCATAAATAGCCAGGCATAATGATCTTTGTGTCAAGGGACCAAAGTGAGGGGCTGAATAAAAGAGCACCTCCCCGCACACGGGGAGAGCAATCCGGGGGATATAATCAGTTGGCACAAGTGAGACAATTTAGGCCTGGGGGTACTTGTGTTAGTGAAAGGAAAAAGAGGTCACTTATCTAGTGGCAGGGACCTTGTAATGTGGTGGAAAGGATCGGAGAGGTCAACTATAAATTACACTGACCAAGGAAAAGTAAGCCCTTTTCATATATTATGATGTGTTAAAAGCCTGAAAGGATTGGAACCCTCTTGCACCCCAATCAGAATCCTACATTCTGGATGGTCAAAGTAAGACTAGATGGCAAGAAATGTGTCACTTTTCAAAACACAGAATGGGCAAAAAGCGGTACCCTATGAGATAATTAATAGATGGACACAGCACTCACTCTAGATATCACCTTGCTGGCGTATGTTGTGGTTTTTGCAACTGGGGTTTAGAAATGATCTGTAGTGCCAATTGTCTACAGGCGACTACTGCACACCTACTTTCCTACTAAAATTATAGTCACGAATAGTTAAGTGTTATAAATTTGCTTACAAATAGTCATCTTAAAATTACGCTATTCTTAAAGGTATATAATTTGGAAGACTATATGTGTGTTAAAAAGGAACAATGTAGTTTATTTATAAAAATCTATTTAATTAAAGCACTTAAAACCACTTACAACACAAAATATAGTAAAAATATAAACTAAATAAAAATGTATGAACCGAAGTTGAGGTAGATTTTGCGTCCTATGGTTATTGCCTGATATGTTGGGCAGTTGGTGTTTGTTATTATATTATATTTTGGTTTACCTCCTAATGACCGTGGTGTGTTTTCACCACTTGTTCCTAATTATATCTCAACTTATGACTGGCGATGGGGGTCATGTTTTGCTGTCCTGATTTAGCTTCTAGTAGTTGGTAGATTGACCTAGTTTAACAAAACAGTTTGTCATGAATCTTTTCATGCAAATTTGTTGTTCCCCTTGTGGCTTAATATTAATCTGATTTGTAAGTACTATGGGACATGTACCTAATCCTCTGTATATGATCCACCACTAATCCTTGGTTAATTATTGTTCCAAACCATACCTTTTATACAGAGATGGTTTGTTGTTGTTCTATAACTTGGACGTTTCACAGAAAGCTGCTTGGCTTGGTGGCGTATGGTTTAGATTTCACTGTCGGGTGTAGTTTTGTCTCTGTGATTTAAAACAGTTTTTTAGTTAGGATATGTATCACAAAATAATTGCACCTAACAGTGGTGTGATATACCTTATGTGAATCTGATATGTGCATACCGAATGCTAAGGGTTGAACTAGATGGACTTAAAGTCTTCCTTCAACCTTAAAAAACGATGTTACTATCTTACTATGTTACTATATGGTCCAGGGCCCTCTGTTAGGTGTGGTTTTGTTTCCTTAATTCAAAACAGGTTTTTTATTAGGAAATTATTTATATGGCAAACAAACCTATAGTGGTAACATATTCCTTATGGGTATGGTCTTGAGAACCTGGTGTGTGGATCCCCTTAGTTTTTCTACCACTTTATCTACTAGGAACAAATAAAAACTTCAATTGTTAATGTAATTTCACAACAGTGAGTGATGTTTTACTTTCTAGTAAGCACCTTATATGTGATGTCCAATGGTTGGCACCGTCCGACTCAGTTCCACTGTTGTACCGTCGCCTGTATACCTGGTGTGGAACAGTACCAATAGTTAACTTGTCAGCTGTTATGGCGACTTTACACGTCCCAATATCGTCCCGATATTGTATACAACGGCACGGGAGCGCGCACATTTTTGGCAGTAATCCAAGATCGCATAGGAGCTGTCACACAACTGCGATGTATACGCCCCCTTGTACGCGCGAACCAGGGAACAACCATTTAACATGGGAGTGAATAGGGGAAGTTGTGCTTCAAATCGTTGTTGGGCCGTCACACAGCACAATCCTGCCAGATCGTCCATCCAATATCGGGCAGTTGGAGAGCCTGCACAATTCTTCCCCAATATCGTTTTCACATCGTTCTTGCATCGAATTGGTAATTTACACCACACAACGCACGAACGATATCAGCGCCAACGCACGACCCACGTGACTTTTTATCGTTGTTGGACAACAATATCGGGACGTGTAAAGCGGCCATTATTGTTTCATGTTGGCACAGGTGACTGTGTGTACCATGTGTAAAAGGTACCTGTGTGTGGTAAATATGCAGGTGCAGGGACAGGTAGTGATAGCATAGGGGGATAGAATGAGCTGACAGGTTCCCTTTAAGGAAAGGAGAAAGGAGAGTAGACGTTAGGTAAAACTTTCTAACAGTGAGGGCAGTCAGAGGGTGGAACAGGCTGCCATGGGAGGACTGGACTGTTTTACAGTTGATAGGTCATTTTTAGTGGTCATTACATGTGTCTTATGTAATCCAGTCATTTTTATTGTTAACAATATTACTCTCAGAATTATTCACATAAGGCCATGTGATGGACACGACATAATTACTTTTGTTAGTGTAAAAAAAAATAAATGGTTCTGCAAACTTGTGTTCTATTGCAATCATCACATTTGTTTTATGCATTTTTTATGATCCCAGTTTCAGACACCTCAGGAGCAGTACCCTCCATTGAAGTTTGGTACAGTACCCAATGGAAGCACTGAGAAGAATATAAGAAGTAACTACCCAGATATGCATGCCTACATGATTAAATATAACCAACGACACGTTGAAGACGCTCTGCAAAATCTCAAGACGGGGTGAGTGTTAGGATGCTTCACATTGGGTCATTTTCATTGAAGCATGAATCGTAATTTTAGTCTGTAGGATCCTCTAGATCATTTGTCCCCAACCATTCTGGCATTGAGAGACACATACAGCTCAGAGAGGGTCACAAGCCAAATCCAGCTCTCACCCCCTTCACTGTAGTGACACCCAGAGCCCCCATTACTGGTATAATGACAGCCAAAGCTTTTCCCCATAAGTCACAGAGGCAGTATATCAAGAGCAAGGGGTTCCTACCTTACCCCCATTCAATATTCTTTCATTATGTTCTCCCACCACACTCACATCAAGCATCTCTTCTGACAGGTAGTGTCATCCTATCTCCAGTTTACCATACTTAAATTATCTCTAATCCTCCTAAGGCCAGTATATGGGCATCCAGGTCTGCTTTTCTTTGCAGGGATACTCACAAAAGTCATAATCTGGAGATCTGATTTTTTTAACTATTTTCTAGACCAGGTGTTAATGCAGCAAGCTGTAAGTTAGCCGCAATTCACACACCAGGGTCCTGCGAGCCATGAGTGGCTCCCAAAACACAGGTTAGGGATGCCTGCCCTTGATGATACAAAAGCTCAAGACAGAAACATGCAAGTGTCTATTTAGAGAGGAAGTAGACTGGAACTCTAGTGCCACTTATTGGAAGTAGCAATTCTAAAAGTCAAAAGTGACCCTTTAATGAACCTTGTTATATAATTTAGGATTTACACCAGATCAGAATCCTAATTTGCAGACGCGGTGTTTCAGGGTATTGCAAAGTATAAGATCTGATCTGGCTGTATGAGAGGTTAAATGGGGTCTAAGTGCTGTATGGACCAATACAGAAACTGCATTTATTAGGTAATATGGCAGCACAGAATTTTTTTCACTTAATGTTTCTACCTCTTAGAAGTGTTTATAACAGTTTTCACAGAATAGTAACAGTGTCCACACAAACATGTCATCTACAGCAGGCAAATACATACGTAGGGTGGTCGTATAAGGCTATGTTCACACATTGCTTTTTTGCTGTGTTTCTTTTCTGCAGGTAAAACCTGCCCTCTTGGCAGTACAGAACAAAAAGGTTTTTTTTTTGTGCTCTTACTGCATTTTTGTCTCTTTTCTTGCGCTCTTATGGCCACTTTACACGTCCCAACGTCGGTCCGATATTGGATTCGACGCCGCGGGAGCGCGCTTTTTCTGCCCAGATTTCCAAGATCACATCGGAGATTTACACAGTGAGATATCGGCAGGCAACGCCACTACGATGTCTACGACCCCCTTGTACGGCCGACCTAGGAATGACCATTTAACATAGGAGAGAATAGGGGAAGTTGTACTTCACATCGTAGTTGGGCTGTTACACAGCCCAATCCGGCTACAATGTCCATCCAATATCGGCCCGTTGGAGAGCAGGCTCATTCGATCTCCGATATCATTTTGGCATCGTTCGTGCATCGTATTGGACGTTTACACCATACAACGCACGAACGATATCGGGGCCAACGCACAAACCACGTGACTTTTGGTCGGAGTTGGACGCCGATATCGGGACGTGTAAAGTGGCCATAACTGCACTTTTATTGCCTTTTAGTTGTGCTTTTCCAGCGCTTTTGTTCACTTTTTCCAGCATTTAATGTGCAGAATATATGTGTCATTTTTCTATGTCACATGCTTAATTAAGTTAGTTTTATTCACAAAAACACAGCACAAACACAAAAAAAACACAGCAAATATTCGTGGTTCTGTGTTTGCACCATTTTGCACATTCTCATCACTTTCTATACTGAAAAAATGCTGCAAAAACACTGGAAGAATTCACATGCTACAGTTTAAAAAAAACATCAGTTTTCCAATTCAGTCAGGAAAAAAAAAACAATCATGTGTGTGAGATTCCTGACGTCTCATAGCTTTTAATAATAATGTAAAAAGAAGCTTTTAATTTGCATAAAGAAGCAGTAAAAATGCTGCAGAAATTCAAGTTGTGCACAGTGTCTACACCACAGTTTTCCATTGCTCCATACTAAAAAAGACCCCAGGAATATACATGTTGGGGCAGAGACACACTATGCGAGATGCATTGTGAGATACTCGCATGAGTCTCTCATGACTGACTCAAAATGGCCCCTGCCTTTCTGAACGGAAGCGTGTCAGCGGCTTGTGTTTCTATGCAGCTGAAGCACTCCTGAAGAGCTGGCAGCCATTCCAAGTGAATTATGTGAGACTCATGCGAGTATCTTGAATGCATCTCGCTAAAGGCCCCATTACACCTAGCAATGTCCCAGCAATCCAACCAATGATGTGGATCGCTGGGACATTGTGATCTGATAGCTGGTGAGCTGTTAAAAAGGCAGACTCACCAGTGATCAGGACCAGCGAGAACGCTGGTATCCAGGGTAAACAGTGGGTAACTAAGCAGAGTGCGGTGCTTTGTTACCAATGTTTACCCTAGTTACCAGCTCCCAGCACTTGCTGTGCAGCGCTGGGAGCTCTTTCATCGTTTGTCTCCTGCTGTCACTTGCACCGATGCTGGGCGCCCAGCAGAAGACCAACAATAAATTTATGGTCCAGGTCATTTACCAATGACCAACAATGAACGACCTCATCGTTGGTCGTTGGTAAATGTCACACACAACAATGTTGTTTCGACATCGCTGCAACGTCACCAAACCGGTGACGTTGCAACTATATCATTACCGATATCGTAGCATGTAAAGGGGCCTTAAGTGTGTCTCTGCCCTTTGCATTCAATCAGCGGTCACATGAATGTGGCTATCTCTTCCTATGAGATTATTTTGGAGCAGATAATTCAGGTGAAAGAGATCTCAGATATACCAGGAACTTGGGACTGTCCATCTATCTGAATTTTGGCTTTTTATTTATCAAAGTTTGAATAGTCACATAGTCAAGAACCATAGAAAAGAGGTCCACAGGGTTGTTGTAGAGTTGCATTGTGGCGACTATGAGACTATACTCCTTTCACCTCAAAGATCAAATTAATAAAGTTATTATCAAGAAAACAGTGAGTCCATTCACCATACTGTAGATATGTAACATTGTCCATAAACACCTAATTTATAAGATTTGATTAACCTGGTTATTGTTCTCTTAATTGTTGAGAAAAATGAAAACATAAAAGTTGAGTCTACTGAATTCTGGTTATCATTCCTAAAAACCTCAGATACTTCATTATTGAAATTCATACATGTGAATACTGAACGTTTTTCATCTCCCTTGACTCGCTCATTTTATTTTGAAGGAAACTGGATGCTTTTATTTATGATGCAGCTGTATTAAACTACATGGCTCGAAAAGATGAAGGTTGTAAACTGGTTACCATCGGAAGTGGAAAAGTCTTTGCTACCACAGGCTATGGCATTGCTCTCCAAAAAGGTTCCAAATGGAAACGGCCTATCGATCTTGCATTGCTGCAATTTCTAGGAGATGGTACGTAGCTTTTCATCATATTGCTACTTCTCAGATTTTCTCAGATTACCCTGCCTGATGAAGAGACGGCACAAGACTCGAGCGTCTGCTGCTTTGTAACATCAATTACTTTATTTTTGTCAGCCATTAAAAGGTATCACAACTACAAGATTATTATTTTGTTTCTTCCACTGAGAACAATCAATCTTTTCTCAGATTTGATTACTGTGCTTTGATAAACTGATTAGCAAATACCAAATATTTTATTTATATTCTATTTTTTCCAAATGTGTCCATAGTTTTCATTACTTATCTGTCCCATATTATGTCAGGTCCTCTTACCTCTCCACAATAAAAATATTTCAGAAGTGCCTATGGTGCCGTTCACCCTTATGCTGTCAGGAGTAGAGCAGCAGATTCAAGTAGGTTATCTTTTGTGTTTTTCCTATTCCTTTGGGTGGGGAGAGGGGGTTTTATTCCAGGGTTTCTCAGCAGATAGGGTTACGTTGCTGGCTCAGACCTCGCGATCTTTAGGCGTACCTCTGGGATAAAGGAAATTGCAGTGTCTCAGTAGATAAAGGACAGATCAGGCATCCCTCTCCCTACAATATGTATGTAACCCTGTCCCTCAAATGACAAATATAAACAGCAAAAATATTAGGGGCGTGGACAGTAAAATAAAAATATTTGATGATGAAATAACATACATTAATACAGCAATAAAATGGTAGCAATAAACAAATGATTATAATATTCACTGTAATACATGCAAAATATATGACTGTATATACCGTATATACTCGTGTATAAGCCGACCCGTGTATAAGCCGACCCCCCTACTTTTGCCCCCAAAAGCTGGTAAAAGTTATTGACTCGTGTATAAGCCTAGGGTATGAAATGCAGCAGACCCCCATCCTATTATATAGCCCCCGTCACTGGTATATAGCACCCATCAGTAATGGTATACAGGCCCCTCAGCAGTGGTATTATACAGGCCCCTCAGCAGTGGTATACAGGCCCCTCAGCAGTGGTATACAGGCCCCTGTGCAGTAGTATACAGGCCCCTGTGCAGTAGTATACAGGCCCATGTGCAGTGGTATACAGGCCCCTGTGCAGTGGTATACAGGCCCCTGTGCAGTAGTATACAGGCCCCTGTGCAGTGGTATACAGGCCCCTATGCAGTAGTATACAGGCCCCTGTGCAGTAGTATACAGGCCCCTGTGCAGTAGTATACAGGCCCCTGTGCAGTAGTATACAGGCCCCTGTGCAGTGGTATACAGGCCCCTGTGCAGTGGTATACAGGCCCTGTGCAGTAGTATACAGGCCCCTGTGCAGTGGTATACAGGCCCTATGCAGTAGTATACAGGCCCCTGTGCAGTGGTATACAGGCCCCTGTGCAGTAGTATACAGGCCCCCTCTGCAGTGGTATACAGGCCCTTGTGCATAGTATACAGGCCCCTGTGCAGTGGTATACAGGCCCCCAGTGGTGGTATACTGGCCCCAGCAGTAACACACAGCCCCCTCCTTATTATGTGTCCCCCAGGCTGCGGCACCTGTTAAAATAACAAACGTTTGATACATCACCTTTCCGGCGCCGCTCCTCCGCTCCCGGCTTCTTCTTCTAGCTTGTGCCGGCTTCTAGTGCTGTGACCGGGCGCAGGAGATGACGTTATCAGCTGCGCCCGGTCACATGACACCGGCACAAGCAGGAAGAAGCCGGGAGCGGAGGAGCGGCGCCGGAAAGGTGATGTATGAAACGTTTGTTATTTTAACAGGTGCCGCAGCCTGGGGAACACATAATAAGGAGGGGGGGGGGCTGTGTACCACTGCTGGGGGCCAGTGTAGTGCAATATGCACGGCATCCCCCCACCGCTGATGGACGGGGGATGCCGTGCATATTCATTACACTAATGAGGCGGCCCCACGTGACCGCCCGCGGTCACTGCGGCCCCCTCCTGCCTCCTCCAGCCACCGGTCACAGCCCCCCCCACAGCAAAAACGGAGTGACTCGCGTAAAAGCCGAGGGGGGGACTTTTCAGCCCAATTTTTGGGCTGAAAAACTCGGGTTGTACGTGAGTATATACGGTAATAGAAAAATAATTAATTCAGCGCAATGATAAATATATAAATGTTATATGCCTAAAAAAATTTAATTAACAATCATTAGTTGGTCATCTGGCAGTATGATACAATAAATAATCTCTATATTTAGGACATGCATAGACAGATGAATTTAATATAAGTAGTTGTCAAATGCAGTAATGGTTGGGTAGTTATAGGAGCACATATATCTGGAGAATAGGTCATGTAAAGGAAAGTGACATTACCTTTAGGCTATGTGCACATCAGTCGGTTCTGCATTTCTGCAGACCGACCGGGAACCGAGGACACTGGCAGAAACTGAGTTTTCTGTGCTCAGCAGTGTCCCTCGTTTTTTGCTCGTTTTTTGCTCGTTTTTTGCTCGTTTTCTGCCCGGTTTTACAGCGTTTTGTCGGCGGTTTTTCTGAGCGGTTTTAAAACTGAGTTTTTAGTGCACTTGTTCAGCTGAAACCGGTGGAAAAACGGAGGAAAGAAGTCACTTGCTCTATTTTTGGAAACCGGTGAAAAAACTCAGTTTTGACTGAAAACGACCAGAAGAAAAACGTTGTAATGTAGACAGAGTTTTCTAAAATCCATTGACTAGCATGTTAATCCAACCGGAGGGTAGGATTAACATAAATTAACATAAAACTGAGCGGAAAACGCCGACGGAAAACGTCCAAAAGCAGCCCACAAAACGACTGATGTGCACATACCCTTAGAAAGGCTGCTCTGAATGTTATGTTAAGGCCCCGATACACGGGAAAACATCTCCGGCAACATCGCTGGCAACTCAGGGGCGTGGCGAAGTTGCAGCAACATCACCAGTGCGTTGCCCTGTGTAACAGGGTGAAACCAAGCGATGTTGCTCAGGCGATCTTGCAGAATCGCCCAGTGTGACACCGCAACTGCGATGTTGAAAGCAACTTCCCCCAGAGAGTCCAATGTTAACGATCACTGCCAGAGTTGAATTTAACCCTGGCAGCGATAGCTGCTTTCAACATCGCTGCTGCGTTGCCGGTGATGTCTCCCGGTGTAACAGCAGCACAACGATCTTGGCTAATGGCCAAAAACGTGCGCTCCCGTGAGTTGCCGGCAATGTTGCCTCGTATAACGGGGCCTTTATGGTGCCATCTTCCTCCACCCCAATGCGCTTTTCATCCTGCTACATTTTATATTATTCTATATATTGTAATATATTTCAATAAAACAAATGTACTTTATCTAGCCTAGTGTTTCTAAGCATTTATTATTCTCAGATTTATATACCGTATATACTCGTGTATAAGCCGACCCGTGTATAAGCCGACCCCCCTACTTTTGCCCCAAAAATCTGGAAAAACCTATTGACTCGTGTATAAGCCGAGGGTGGACCTCAGCAGAGGTATACAGCCCCCAGCAGTGTGGTATACAGGCCCCCCCCAGTGGTATACAGGCCTCCCCAGTGGTAGTATACAGCAGCCCCAGTGCTGTATACAGCAGCAGCCCCAGTAGTATATACAGCCCCAGTGGTAGTATACAGGCAGCCCCAGTAGTATATACAGCCCCAGTGGTAGTATACAGGCAGCCCCAGTAGTATATACAGCAACCCCAGTGGTATACAGCAGCCTCCTCAGTGGTATATACAGACCCCACCAGTATATACAGCAGCCCCAGTGGTATATACAGAAGCCCCAGTGGTATATACAGAAGCCCCAGTGGTATATACAGCAGCCCCAGTGGTATATACAGCAGCCCCAGTGGTATATACAGCAGCCCCAGTGGTATATACAGCAGCCCCAGTGGTATACAGGCCTCAGCAGTATATACAGCAGCCCCCAGGGGTTATACAGCACCCCCCAGGGGTTATACAGCGGCCCCCAGGGGGTACCCAGCGGCCCCCAGGGGGTACCCAGCAGCCCCCTGGGGGTACCAACAGCCCCCTGGGGGTACCAACAGCCCCCAGAGGGTACCCAACAGCCCCCTGGGGGTACCAACAGCCCCCTGGGGGTACCAACAGCCCCCAGGGGGTACCCAGCAGCCCCCTGGGGGTACCCAGCAGCCCCCTGGGGTACCAACAGCCCCCAGGGGGTACCCAGCAGCCCCCTGGGGGTACCAACAGCCCCCTGGGGTACCAACAGCCCCCAGAGGGTACCCAACAGCCCCCTGGGGGTACCAACAGCCCCCTGGGGGTACCAACAGCCCCCTGGGGGTACCCAGCAGCCCCCTGGGGTACCAACAGCCCCCAGGGGGTACCCAGCAGCCCCCTGGGGGTACCAACAGCCCCCTGGGGTACCAACAGCCCCCAGGGGGTACCCAGCAGCCCCCTGGGGGTACCAACAGCCCCCAGGGGGTACCAACAGCCCCCAGGGGGTACCCAGCAGCCCCCTGGGAGTACCAACAGCCCCCCGGGGGTACCAAGCAGCCCCCAGGGGGTACCAACAGCCCCCAGGGGGTACCCAGCAGCCCCTTGGGGGTACCAACAGCCCCCAGGGGGTACCAACAGCCCCCAGGGGTACCCAGCAGCCCCCTGGGGGTAAAAACAGCCCCCTGGGGGTACCAAGCAGCCCCCAGGGGGTACCCAGCAGCCCCCTGGGGGTACCAACAGCCCCCAAATGCTGGCACTCGGCCCCCCTTGTAAGGCTTCCCCCCCGCTGCTTATACATTACCCTCCCGGTGTTCTGATCCGCGCCGCTCCTCGCTGCTTCTTCATGCTCCGTCCTCGCTGACTGCATCCGGGATCTCCATTCTCCGGCCGTCGCGCGATGACGTCATATCGCTGCGACAGCCGGAGAAAAGATCCCCGGATGCAGTCAGAGAGGACGGAGCATGAAGAAGCAGCGAGGAGCGGCGCGGATCAGAACACCGGGAGGGTAATGTATAAGCAGCGATGGGGGGGGCCTTACAAGGGGGGGTGAGTGCCAGCTTTTGGGGGGAATATATGAACTGCTTCCCCCTGCGCTGATTGACAGGGGGAAGCAGTGCATATATAATGAGCGGCCCCACGTGATGGGGCCGCTCATACAGCAGCCTCCCCCGCCTCCTCCAGCCTCCACAGCCCCGGCCCCACAGCCCCCACCACAGCACAATACCGTAGTGACTCGTGTATAAGCCGAGGGGGAGACTTTTCAGCCCAAATTTTGGGCTGAAAAACTCGGCTTATACACGAGTATATACGGTAGTTAAGAATTGTGCATTATATCAGTTACTTGGATCTAATTAACTTACGTGAAGAAGTGTTCTGTTGAAGGCACCCTCTGAGATCAGTACACAGGTAATTGTGCTGGGAAAAGGAGTAGGTGTTCTGTGAAATCACCTGTTATGAATGACACAAATCTAGGTTTTTATATATTGCGTTTTTTTATATATTGGCTTCTGTGATGATAAATTAAATGACTACTCAAAAGTAAACACTACAGGAAGTGGCAGCCTACATTTTGCCAATAATCATCAGTCTACTCAGCAATGCTGGCATAAGGTGCAATACCCTTGCAAATTAAGTAGTAACCAATGTTTTAATTTTTGTTTCAAAAATCAGTAGTCCACATGAAAATGAGAAACTTTGTAATAAAACTTAACAAAGAAATCATCTTCCTTCTCCTGGACTCATCTTTCATTCTCAAAATTCTTAAATCATGGTTAAAATCTGTATTCAGTAAAAACAAATTATTCCATTACTGAGAAACGACCATTACCTAGTGATAAGATTTTATGTACAGGAGAAAAGAAGAGAGAAGCTACAGGGGGAGCTCGTCATCGCTACTCCTCTTCCCCCCTTCATTCTACAGAGAATCTAAATGCAAAGGAGAGTGTTACCAAGCATTGGCAGCATTGTGGGTAAGATGTCAGTAGACTACAATATGTGGAGACCAAGTGGTGTTGCTCAATCCCAAAGAGTAGATACAAACTTTTACATAGAAATGGATGGCACTCACTGCAAGTGTGGCGCCCCTATGGCTAGGCGCCACAGGGAGGTATTACACTTTGAGAACATATGTAGTATCTCTGTAGTTGTGGGTTTAGGGTTTAGCCTAGGGAGTCTGTTTTCGCACACACACACACACACACACACACACACACAAACACACACACACACAGGACTAGGCCACCTTAGTATAGAGGGACTGATTATTCAGTAGGTCCAAAAGGGGGTAGAGCCTAGGTTAGTGCAGGAAGACTTGAGTGACAGTTAGTGCTGGGAAGGCAGTCACTGAGGACGCACCTGACAGCTCTGCAACAGGAGGGTTCCCCATTTCTAAGAGGGGACCCAGAACAGAAAGGGATGGACCAGAACCGGTTGGAGCCAGCTGGTTTAGTCTGGGGAACACCGGCAACACTGAAGCTGAGGCGGTCAGCGGTTTATCCCTGGCCGTAAACCGACGAGCCACGGGCCTTCTGAAACCGAGTAGCCGTAGGCGCCACAAGAAGGTACCTCGCCCCTCAGGCCCATAATAGGTCCTAGATTACAGGGGTATCGGTCTGGATTCTGGTGGCATGAGGATTTGCTGTGTGTTGCTCCTGTCCATACCGGTAAAGGAGAAACCCGTGCTTCACTGTATGAGACCAGGGGATTGGCGGGAGAGCTCTGCAAGGGTGGTGAAAGAAAGAGGAGGACAGAATTAGACCCCGAAAGACTTAAGAAAGGAACATCTGGAGACTCCATAGGGGGACCGTGAGCCAACAACTACTACCCATTAAACCAGACTGTACCGTGTTTCTCAATAACATCTGCCGGTACCTAGTAAAGTGGATTTGGAGTTGAATCGGTTTCTGTCTTTCTTCTCGCCAATGCCCGGAGGGCTTCAGCATCATCAGCATCTCACCAGAGGGGTAAGAACAATTACTCCCCTCATCCCCTCATCCTCCATCACCGCTGCACTGAGGTAAAAGCTCCACTTGTGGGGAGCTGGACCACGCTGAGCTGCATTCATCATCACCTCAACGGCAGGCCTGCAGCGCCGGTACCCAAATTACCAGAATCCACAGGCGGCGTCACATACTTTTTACCCCTGTAAATATTCCCCCCATCTAACAAATGACATCCATAGAACAGAACCGGGAACCCCACCACCCGTGATTCCCCAGTTAAATCCATCAAACCAAGGTCCAGTATCCGAGAACCCCTTGCCCTGGACTCATCACAAGACTTTTTCATTAGTGCAGGTGCTTTATTCCATTGCAGCAGAATCCAGGGTTACACAGTGCAGGGAGGGGTGGGAGTGCGGGGAGGACTACGGGTGCTCCGTTTCACTTGTTTCAACACTTCCACGGGTCCATGATGGACCTGTGAAAGCATTGAAACACACAAAATGGAGCGCCCGTAGTCCTCCCTGCAATGTGTAACCATGGATTCTGCTGCAATGGAATAAAGCACCTTCACTAATGAAAAAGTCTACAGAGAAACTCCTAACTAACTGCTGCCATCTCCTATCTCAGTAATGTGAAAGTCAGATTTTACCTTAAAATTGAGAATTTTGAAAATGAATAATCAGTCCCAGTGGAGAAAGAAGCCAATTTCTTTCCTAATATACAATACAAAGATTCTTATTTTTATGTGTATTATTGACTTATGAAATAAAAATTAAAACAACAGTTTCTCTTTAACCAGGTTGATCGATACTTCCCGAAATCATTCCAGTGTTCTGGCTTACCGGCCAATAAGAGAGCCAGGCGAGAATACTAATGGCAGGACAAACTCAGCAACCAACTGGTTGTACAGGTCCATTATTTAAAGTGGTGCTCCATTATATTAACAGATGTGTTAATGACTTGACTTTGTGGCACTAACTATTACATAGATATGAGAGGATGCCCTCCTGCTCTAACCTCTCATTACAGACTGCACAGATCTCCTGTCTACAAAATTGCTGCTAAGAATGT
Source organism: Allobates femoralis (assembly GCA_033576535.1). Lineage (NCBI taxonomy): Eukaryota > Metazoa > Chordata > Amphibia > Anura > Aromobatidae > Allobates > Allobates femoralis. Next base: position 100,811,627 of record JARQOC010000009.1, on the reverse strand, counting down.
GACTAGGCCAATCCATTAGCCTTATTCAGTGAAAACTAATGGTGCCGTCACGCAGCGATGTGATGACCGATATTGTTAGCGATCACATGCATGCGCGAACGCTAACAATATCGTTCAGATCACTGGTGAGCTGTCACACAGGCAGACTCACCAGCGATCAATGGACCAGAGACATCGTGGAAATGATTTAAATATCGTTTCCATGATGTCTTGCTCCCGCTGCCAGGCTGCGGTAAGCGGGAGCAGGCCGGTCTCCAAGGTAAACTGTGGGTAACTAGGCAGCGCGCGCTGCCTAGATACCCGAAGTATACCTTGGTTACCAGCCTTCTCCGCTCACCGGCTGGTATCTAAGGTCACAGCGGGTAACTAGGGACCCTAGTTGGAATAGGCTGGGGATTGATGTGTTCACATGCTCCTCCATCAGCAGTGACTTTATGGCCTGGATAGCTATGCAATGTGCAGCTGTGAGTGGAGCTGCACTAAAAAATGTAGGAGAACCAGCCATATCTATGTAATAGTAAGTGCCACAAAATCATGTCCTCAAAACATCTGTTAAAGGAAATATGTAGTGGCCAACACTCTTTGGTTTCCAGTATCCTTAAACCAGTTCCTGTATTTTTGAATGCTTTTGAGTGCATTGGTCTGGATATCTACTCTTCAATAAAATTGTGCAGTAGTTAGAGCATGTGCTTCCCGTCATCTCCAGCGCCATTTTATTGAAAACACTGTGAAGAGGACTATGAATGGTGACAGAAATCTTTATTTTATCAGCACATGTGCCTCTTGCACAGTCATCTCAACAGTGTCTAGATTACGGTACACGCATGCACTGACTACTGTGCCATTTTATTGAAGTTTTCAACTAAATGTGATTAGAGCACTGTGCACGCGTCCAGTAAAAGTAATTATGATGGCCATGGGCATGCAAAATTGAAACAAAGGAGGGGGTACAGACAGAGGGGAGGAATATATACAGAAGACCCGGCCTACATAGCAGCACAATGTCATTTTTCAAGGTTTGGACGAAGATTACTCTCCAAACAAGGATTGGATTTCTGCACTAAAGGTATCATTTTAATCAGCATCACAGCACCATTATGACATTGTCTCTAGTTTATAGGGCAAAAAGCTGATGATGTGTTCTCTATAAAGGCCCCATCACACACGTCAATGTCGCCAGTGATCTGATCGCTGGCAACATTGACGGCTGATCGCTGGTGAGCTGTCACACAGGCAGACTCACCAGCGATCAGTGGACCAGCGACATCGTGGAAATGATTTAAATATCGTTTCCATGATGTCTTGCTCCCGCTGCCAGGCTGCGGTTAGCGGGAGCAGGCTGGTATCCAAGGTAAACTGCGGGTAACTAGGCAGCGCGCACTGCCTAGGTACCCGATGTATACCTTGGTTACCAGCCTTATCCGCTCACCTGCTACTATCCAAGGTACACAGCGGGTAACTAGGGTCCCTAGTTACCTGCTGTGTACCTTGGATACCAGTTTATCTTGGAGACCAGCTCCCAGCGCTTGCTGAGCGGTGCTGGGTGCTGGCTGATCGCGCGTCTCCCGCTGTCGCACGCAGCGATGCTGCGTGTCCACTGGGCGACCATCGCCAGGTTTTCAGTCCCGTCCAAAAACCTGGCGACCATCAACCAGCGATTTATCGCTGGTTTATAAACCGTGTCACATGCGTCAATATCGCTGCAACGTCACGTGCAGCAGCGACATTGACAGAGGTTAGTATTGGTTTTGTTTTTTATTTTAATGCTAATAGAAAAAAACTTTTTTTTTTTTAATCCTGAATAACCCCTTTAAAGAAATTATATTTCTAAATTCTTCTACTACTATATATTTCTCAGTGTATGAAGCTCAATTGAAAAACTATAATTAAAAATTGAATGTCACACTGGAAACAGTTTGACAAATTTCTGATAATCCTTGTGCTTTTCTGAGTTCGGTGTATAAAATTCAGAATGACAATGAGCAATAAAGTATGGAAATTAACTTTCCTCCAGAAGAAAGAAAGATGTATTTCTAGTGTCACGTATTTCAGGTGGCAGTAAAGACATAGAGTTCCTTCTCCTGGAGTAGAGACAATTTGAATACTCTTTTATTCCAGGTAGTATTGTCTGGTTCATGTAACTCCGTAGACTCTTCGAAAGAGCTTTATTGGCTTGACTAAATGCACATTAGCATTGCACAGCAAGTGTGGAGTAGAGAATAGGGATAGGAGCCATGGAGAGGATAGATAAGGCGAATACGGCATTGGGGCACATCCAGGGAGGCGGCTATAAAGCCAATGGCTTGTCAAGTGTATTGCAGTCATCATCATATTCTTATATACTATGCTACTATGTCCACCATGTTTTCATCTTCAACCATTAAGATGGAAAATTTCTCTTCCTTCTCCGTGGATATGATGTACTAGGATGGCTCCACAAAAAGAAAGATTAACCCCTAGATCATTGGTCTTCAACCTATGGCTCAGTAACTCTTGATGTGTAGCTCTCTACAGTCTGCCAGGTTGCTGCATTACCAGCAGGTCTAGCAAATAACTATGAGAAGAAGGTCTCTGGATGG